>JACMIF010000585.1:25201-35472 GCA_014805445.1 Diplogasteroides magnus | reverse complement strand
ATATTACCAGAAGATTATGTTCTCACACATATGTTTCACTTCCAAAAAACGGCGCTGGCTCTTACTCGCGTTTACATTTGCCTAAAGTACAGGTCAGAGACGCAGAGTATGCACTAATGTAATTCCCCTCTCACTTCCATTCTGACCGGCTGTGACCCTACTGACTATTTGACGAGTTGTGCAAATGCAGATTGATAGAATGTGATCGGTTGTTTTGTTTCATTCTTCCCTTCTTCCTCCATCACAAATGGGAGCGGCCTCAAAGAGAAAGATATCGGTGAGTGAACAGGAAGAAATATCCTGAAGGAAGTGTTCAGAAGAAAGGAGGAGGAGGATGCAACAAGGCATGCAGTAAGGAACAATCGAAGAAGGGAAAGAAGGTTCATATCAATCAATATGGATCTATTTGAACATCCTTCTTCAGCCCGCTCCTACTAACAAATCAAAACATCGTGGAGGGAAGAAGAAGTCGAATTCTCCTCCAAGAACTCCTGGTGAGGAGAAAGAAAGAGAGGACATCATGCTGATTACTGTATCAGAGTTCGGGAAGGACGTGTCTGTGGAAGTTTCTGATGAGGATGCAGCACCCAGCAAGTGAGTGAATGGAAGGAGAAGGGAAAGGGGAGGAATGTTGAGATTGATACAATTGGATGCTGCAACGACTGGAACGACTTCAGCTGTGAGAAAAGAGAAGGAATGAGGAGAGGAGATGATTACAGGACTCGAAGAACAAAGAAAGCAAGAAAAGAGGAGGAATGTCATTGAGAAGAAAGGCAAAGACAGTCAAAGATGTAAATGGAATAGGAAGGAATTGAAATGAAGAGAAGATTCAGAAAAAGACAGACAAGGAAAAGGCTGAAAAGGAAAAGGCAGAGAAGGAAAAGAAGGAAAAGGAGAAGAAAGAGAAGAAAAAGAAGGATGATAAAATGGGAGCAAAACCAGAAGTCGCGGAGGGAATCGAGAAATTTCTCACTCACATTGGTCAGTAGTTGGACTATGTGGAAGATGATGTCTGCTGTTCAGAGAAGACTGGATGGGAGAAGATTCTGGAGGAATTCCATGTTGGACACAAAGAGGTATTACCTCTCAAATTACAGTAATCCACATATTCCATTCAGGACTGCACAGAAGTGAACAACGATACGCGATTTGTCCTCACTACGAACGTTCCAGAAATGTGTGACTTCTACGATGCGAACAAAGTGGAGTCTCACCACGAATAGTAGATTACGGTACATGACTGCAGATAGAATTCTCTGGAGTGGAGTGCAAATTCGTTGCTGCATCAGCACCAGATGAGAAGGAACAGGAGACATTCTGGAGGATGGTCTTTGATGTAGGAGAACATGTAGAAAGAGGAGTCAGGAAGAATCATTCAGTCAAATGTCCAGAATCTATTCATTCTGGAGAATTTCGAGAAGACGAAGAAGAACAGTGAGGGCGATTTGGGTCAATCAATCAATAACATCTTGTAGACTCGACTTTCTGGCCATTGGGAACAGGAGAACACAAGGACTATGGATGCATGAGTGTATCGAATATGAAACACACTGACACAGAAAGAGACTACCAGGCTATTCTGGAGGTCCTTCCTGATGGTTTGAGACTTAGTCCCCTTGTCTGGATGAAGAAGTATCTTCAGGTTGTTCCAACTCCATCATTGTCCGTCTTGTCAATGCAAAGAGATGGTCTGTCAGAGTGGGATCCTCCCTTCTCCTTCCTCATTCACTTCCTCTCTCCAGATATTGTGTCCATGGCGTCGTATGAACCTCCATCTCGTGCGACTCCTCAGAGAAGAGGTTGCTCATTCCTCCTTCCTCTTCTACTTGATCTTGTTCAGAAAGGCACTTGCATGGTTGTTTGTGCAGATGGAAAGTCTCGTTGTGGTGAGAAGAGAAAGAGATGAAAGGAGTGATCACTATATTCAGGAACCTTTATGATGTTGCATGCATCACTAACCAAATTGATCAATGGAACTCATTTTGTTGTGAGTCCTGAGTGACTGATTGAGTGTCCTTATTCTATTCAGATAGCTGATCTTCTCAAAGAGGCTCGTGATCAGAGATACGGTACAATCCAGACAGAAGATCAATACGGACTTGTCTACATGATCTCCGTTGACTACTTGGCGGTATTCCTTACCTTCTTCTACATGATGATTGTGTCTCTTGAGTGCAAACAACCTACAGTATATGGTTCACGAGGAAAGGATATGTTGCAGTCTCTTCAGAAGATGGCAACAGTCAAAGCAGCAGTGGGAGATAGTTGATACAATGAATGAATGAGTACATTTAGACAGAGAAGACTGATGATAAGAAGAAGGATGAAATATCAAAGAAAGTACATAAGGAACCAGAGAAGAAGAATGATACTCCTCCTCCTACTCATACTCCTTCTCTTCCTGTATCTTCTCCATCTCCTGCTCCTCCTACTCCTGTCACAACACCCTCCACTCCTCCTCCATCTCCTATCGTGGTTTCTTCTACTCCTCCTCCTATCGTGGCTGCATCCACTCCTCCAGCTCCTGTCCCTGTGTCTGCACAGGCTCCTGCTCCTGTCTCCTCCCGTGCTCCTCCTCCTGCATCCTCCCAGGCCCCTGCTCCTGTTTCTACTCAGACTCCTCCTCCTGTTTCATCCCGTGCTCCTGCTGCTTCTGCAACAGTCACTCCTGCAGCTCTTGTGCCTCCAGTCAATCGTGGCTACAGTGATCTGACTCCTACTCAACCAACAGTCAACACAGCACAGTCCGAGTTCGGAAAGGTCTTCCCATCCTCATTCTCTTCTGAAGATTCTCTTCTTTCAGCAGTCTGGACCACCTCCATCAAAAGAACAAAAGAAGGCCCCAGTCAATCCGTACAATGGCTCCATCTATCTGGGATGAATCGTCTTCTCAATCAACAATGCAATTGTCCAACAAAGTTTTGTCCTCTAATTCAACATTCCCATTTATCTTGCACCAAGATAAAGAGCTAAACAAGGGATGGAAGAAGTGTTGCATTACATGACAGAGAATGACACTACAATGGTGATAAAGACAATAAATAGATAAGGAGAAGGCAAAGGGACATTGCGGCCACACTTTGGTCCCACTCTCACTGATTCGTCATTCGTATTCATCTTAACTATTACAGGCTTTATTGAATAGGTAACGCCCTTGAGGCGGTTTTGCATTTAGTGATGTCGAAGTTATTGGGATTGAATATAAGTGAGTCTCCTTCTGATTGTTCATTCCATTTGATTCCTTTAGTTGTTGTTCTACTCACTGCAGCTGTTCTCATTGCTTCTCTTGTATTCAATATCATTACATACAACAAAGTGAGTATTCTCATCCCTTCCTCCATCCAATCATTCCTCAGTTAAATACCGACCCTTCCACACCTTCTACTACACCTTCACCTCCTGTGACTACTCCTCTTCCCACCACATTCAGTCCTGGAACACCCGGATGCACTGGACCAGGAAAGGTTTCGTCTGCTAAAGGATGGAAGGTTATTGATTCTTCCTCTACAGTACCCCATTTCCTCCTCAGGACGCAGCTTCTCAACTTCTTCGTGGACTCGACAGAACTCGTGATCCTTGTGATGACTTCTATCTCTATTCTTGTTCTGCATATCTCGCTAACTCCTCCAATCCCCCAGGTTTCATTCTCCTCTTTTTTGTATCCACAATTCCGTCCAGGCCCAGCAAACGAGGCCCAAACTCTTGTCAATCTTCAAATAGCTCAGCAATTGGAGAGTATTGATGAGAAGAAAGCAACGATGACTGAACAAATAGCGAAGAAGGTCCTCTTTTCCCTTTGCATTCCTCTATTCGCATGTTCCTTGCAGGCCTATCAAGTATGCGTGAAATCGATGCTCCAGAATGTCTCTGACCCATCAATTCTCAGTGGAAGAGTACAAGAAGTACAGAAAGACCTCGTTTCATTGTATCTTTCCATTCACAACTATTCTAATCTCATTCATTCAGCATCGACTTCCCTCTCTTTGGTATCGTCAATTCAACGACTTACACATGGGATATTGTATTCCAGAAGATGGGAAGAGTGGAACGACAGGTCAGAAAGAATAGAGAATGAGTGAAGAGATGTGAATGGATTCAGTTTGTCACTTCGATTCTTCTTGGTTCGAGTGTTTCCGTTGATTACAAGAACAAGAACAAAGCAGCATATTACATGGACCAGGTACACAATGAGTGTTGTATTGAATGATTGGTTGAATATCAGGCAGGACTCAGCTACCCTCGTGACTATTATGTCCTTCCACAGTACATTTCTATTCTGCAGCAATATGCAAATGGTTGATGGCTCTTGTGTTCCTCCCTCATTTCTGTCTACTTCAGACACCGAGAATCTCCTTCAATCATACAGTGAAGCACTGAATATAACTGCCAAATGTGCCACTTCCACCGGAAAGGATTGCATAAAAGAGGTTCATAGTCATTTGTCAACAAAAAGGAAAGGAAGAATTACAGACAATCGAGTGGATGGTCGACTTTGAAAGACAAATTGCAATGGCTTCGTGGCCTGGATCTGAACAAAGGAACTATCAACAACAGTACAATCCATACAATGTCAGAGGGTTACGGTATGATGAATAGACGATTTCTTTTCAGTTGAATGATCTACCAGCACGATTTCCTTCACTTCCACTCAAAAAATATATAAATGCAATCCTTGATGGAATCATGCCTGATCCCTTCACAAACAATGTCACCCTCCTTCTTCCTCCTTCATTCATTCTCTTCTTCAGGTAGTAGTTGATCAACCCACTTACTTCTCTTGGCTCGATGCCAAGATTGCCTCAGGAGATATCACTCCTGAACAGATTGTCAACTATCTTGCCATCACTTTCTTGGCTGTGAGTATCTGAAGAGTGAATAGAATGAGGATGAAAGTGCAGGGTTCACGAGACTATCACATGTTAGGAATGATGAAGAGACCATTGGAGGACAATGAAGAGTGAGGGGAAATGAGGATTGAGGAGAAAGAGAAGAGAGTTCAGACCTGGTGGATTGTCTGCCATTCAACCTCCTGCAGTGAGAAATGGAAAGGGAACAAGGAAGTTGACATATGTGTGAGTGTTAATGAGGAGTCCTGATTCAGGACTGTCTACATGATATCACTCCTCATTTCAGTCCTCAATTGCCAGTCCGTGCAGTCAAGACTCCAGATAGTACCAAGTCATACTGTGTGGAGATGCTCATTGTATACATTCCATATGCACCTGGATATGTGTATGTCAAGAACAGAAAAGATCGAGATGATGTAAAACAAGACGTCGAGACACAGACTCAATACATCGTCCAAGCATTCTCTGTGAGGTTACTGTAAGTGTATCGATTGAATGAATGCATTTGAGGAAATGCTCGATACTCTTACATGGATGACAGACGATACGAAGACATCGGCACATGATAAATGTAAGTGGAATGAGTGAGATCAATCGATCGCTTCTTCAGTGTCAAATCTAAAAAAGAACATTGGATGGCCTGATTGGTTTGGACAATTTGGGAATTCGACAGATGAAGGAATTGTGGACGATTACCATGTGGTGGGACACTCAATCAATAATCAATCTCATTTTGATCATTAAGGACTACAATGACATCATCAATGACAAAACATATTGGGAGGTTAGTAGAATCATGAAATACGGAATGGAAACACGCGAATTCTTCCGTCAACTCAACATAACGGGAGAAACACGGTAGGGATACTGTAGATTGACCCTGAGGCAATCATATCAGTGATTTCTTCCTTCAATCTCCTGCTATGGTTAATGCATGGTATCAACCAGAAAGGAATTCTATCACTATTCCACTCGCTAATCTCAATCCTCCATACTATTCGTATGTTATCACAGAGATGTGAATTCATTCCCTTTTACAGTCTCAACTTCCCTCAGGCGTACAACTTCGCAGGTCAAGGAGGAACTGCCGGACACGAATTGACTCATGGCTACGATGACAATGGTAGGATTACGGTAGTACATCCACTTAACTTTCGCTGTAGGAGTCCAGTTTGGTCCGACTGGAGAACTAACCGACTGTTCATTCACTCGATGTGGATGGATGAAGGACGAATCTCGTGCAGGATTCGTTGATATGGCACAGTGAGGGCTGTTCTGGTGTACTCGCAGAGTGTAACTCTCACAGATGTGTCGTGACTCAGTTCAGTAGACAGTGTTGTCCAGTGAAGACAGGAAATGTGAGATGTGCGAATGGAGTGACTACTCAAGGAGAGAACATAGCAGATATTGGAGGTATGGAAAGGGGAAGAGAGGGGAAGTAATGGATGTCCTCTTTAGGACAACAGGCAGCATACAGAGCATACCAGGCATACATAGAAGATAAGAACAATGGAAAGACTGAGGATCTCCTTCCAGGATTGGAAGACTTCACTCCTAATCAGGTACAGTAATGAGGAGTACAGGAAGAATGAGTTGATTGTAGATCTTCTGGCTTTCTTATGGGTATTCATGGTGTAGCAAAAAGAGTACACAAAGTATCATCAGTCAGGTGAGGGGAGGGAATAGAAGGAAGAGGAAGGGAGGATTGAGATAATGACTGATGTTCATTCTCCGTCTTCATGCAGAGTCAATCAAGTAATGCAAGACATTCCACAGTTTGGAAGGGAATACAAATGCCAGTGAGTATTGAATGGAGGAAGAAGGAAAGGGAAGTCATTGCAGGAGAAAGACTCCCATGTATCCAGTTGATAGTGAAAGGTGCAAGGTCTGGATTGGATTCTGATAGAATATTTATGATAAATTATACGTTCTTCTTAAGAACTGTACGTACAAAACAATGTTATTCGTCCCGTCTAAACAGAACTTGGCAACAGAAAATCTCGTATTCCATCACAAAGGAAAATAATGCTTGTAATTTTCATAGAAACTATATCTCACGAACAATCATTATGTTAGATCCATCAGAATCTGAAATAATCTCTATACATAGGGACATAGACTATACATTAAATGTGTCCAACTACGTCAAGACACAAATATGTATTTCCCTGTCATAGGGGCGTGGACTATCAAGAGTGGGAAATATAAAAAGAAGATATCACCGGCCCATACATCTTCAATCACATCTTTCATTCAATAGGTACCGTTGCATCGTCATCATATTATCGATACGTACACAGCGTAGCCCTCCGTGAGGATGATCAAGTCTTCACTGGATACCATCCATGGCATTGACCGCGGCAGACTTAACCATATTCCTTGGTGGAGAACAGAGATACGATTAGTCGATACTGTGAACTGTATGATCTTGCACGCACACACAAAAAATAGTGCCAATCCCCCATTCAGTTTGAAACTGTCAAGCATTGACTGTTAAAACTGCCAATATTGACAGTTTATCTGCCAAATATGGCAGTTTCAAAATGACTGGGGAATTGGTAGATTATCAATATTGGCAGTTCTTTTTGTGTGTGCGTCATTGACCAGTTTCTCCCTTTCTCCGTGTGTTGCGATTAGGAGAAGTGAGCGCTTTTTGCATCTCGTTCGTATATAAGATGTGAAACAGAGAGAAAGCGAATATTTCCCTTCAACCATTCCGACAACTCAAACACTTTTTATATTCGTCTATTGAAATAGTTCAATGTTTCCCTGAATGTTTGTCTTGGAGATATCGGAATTCAATTTCTTGTTTTCCCAAAGGCTATTTGTAGACCATACAAAATTTACAGTTGAGCGAGTTTGGAATGACAATAATCTTATTGTTTGTATAATATGAACTGATATGCCTGGTGCGAAAGCATACCTCAAAGTCAATTTCGTACTATCATTGTGCTATTTCGTTGTTTCTCTAACCGCCACTCGTGTTTAGCATACATTTCAGGCACCTCCTATATAGGTGTGATTGAAATTCTGTTTACATGAATTATACTCTTATTTTTTCTGACTATAGTCCATAGATCGTCCTGCTAACAAAAGGTACGACATCTTCGATTGTTTGAATAAGACCGAAACTATGCAGTGAAACTAAGTTGTTCTACCGTCATCTAACATGAAAGACGAAAGTGACGAAAGACAGAGACCGAATAGTCAACATCCCCTACTCTCTCGGTACAGTTATTAAGAGTATTGACATGATTTTACAGCAGAGGATCTGGCAGCAACTTTTAAATAACGACAATTCAGTATGCGTTCGATGCATGGGCTCGCCACACTTGCATTAATTTCCATTTCTCTCATGCAGAACAACACCCACGGTTTGCATGAATTCTTTATACTGTAGAAAATCAGGGAAGATTAGTAAAAAAATGCACATATCATTCCCCGACGATCTTATAATGACTAGCGGCCGAAGAGTGAGCGCAGCGAGTCCTAAGCCTATAATTTCAGCCGAAGGAATTTAATTCTACGCACATCCATATATTTTTTACGCATCTACGACCAACGGCCGCCGCGCCACGACGTTTTCCTCAGTTTTTTGAACGAAGAATCTCCCTTCCTCTAGTATATTAAAGGGATGGAACATACTGAGTTAATACCCAAAATATTTGTAGGATAAATCATTTTTGTTGTTGCAGTATTCACCTGGAGAAGAATGTGGACAAAGAGAATCTGGGAAAGGGCCAGGTAAAATGGAAAGATGACAGACCTCATATCTCCATCAACGAATGCGACGTTTGTTCTAGACGTCGAAATTTGGCATGATTTACCAATTTGCAGCTTCGGTCAGCTGTTAGAGCTGTCGGTCATTCTCTCGGGTTTGCTGAGATGCAGCAATATGCACTATTTATTCCTTTGATAAACGAAGGACCAATGTTTAGTAGATAAAACTGTCCATTTGTTCACATTCTTGCAAAGAGCAAAGTGCTATATTTTATGGAAGAAATAATCTGATGAAAATGAATATCAACCTTTGGATTCGTAAATATATACGACTGTTATGCACTTAATAACGTGATATTCACACTGTAACTTTTTCGACAAAATTGGGATTCCTAGAATATTTGTGTCTGATCCTGGAGCACTCTAAAGAGAATAGTTGGTATTTGTGTGATGTAATAAATACTGCGTGAGCAGTAATCGCCCATCGATCGTCGTGAGTCTTGGGAAAGTTATTCATAGCGATACCCTGGAGGTGAAACTAGAGCACATCTGAGTAAAAATTGAGCACAACTGACTAAAAGTTGAGCACACACGTGCACGGTTGTGCTCAAGTTTTAGCCGACTTTTACTCAATTTACTCAGTTTTTCTCAACTGTGCTCAACTTTTAGCCAACTTTTACGCACTTTGCACATTATTCCCGTTCATTACTGTCACACAATTTTATTAAGTACAACATTAATTCACATCAATACAAGTTGGAAAAGTGCAACAAAAAAATTAACAAGTAGCTACGAGGTCAGTGCGTAAATTGGGGAATAACATCTTGGCTCATCTGCTTGTAAAATATTCCTCTTCCTTCTCACTTACATCAGCAATGAATACGTAAGATTCAAAATGAACGTGGCTGCAAACCTCTCCCATTTCCCGTCGCTTACTTTCTGTCGTCTGCGTTAACAAAATATAAGTTGCCAGTCCATGTAGAAATGAATACTTGATGCTGAAAGAGGTAAATGAAAGGGCAAATATTACCTTATTGTCATCCTGTCGAGTTCTTCTGAATAACAGGAACTGCCTGAGTTCTCATTTAACTTCTCACAGCCTCCAGTAACTCCGCTCTACCTGCCCGAATCATGGCTAAAAATGACATTTTCGTGTTACATTCAAACTCACATCGGTAATGGTGCTTAATAAACACAATTTCTGATTGTATATACAATCAGAAATTGTTTCATTCTGTCTTGATGCGATCATTCTTCTCTCATTTACTTCTCGTCCAGAATGTGATGGAATTCTTTGATTTTATCGTCTAAAGTGTATGTGTGGCCTCCCAGTGTTCTTTTACCCAGTGAATGCAAGGGTAGAGAAAATATCTCCTTTATCGGACGAAAGGGAACTTAAACGTCCCAACAACACACACTGACAAAGAAGAACTGACAATCTACGAACAATATAATGCGCGGGTGCGAGGGGAAGAGGCCAACTACGATCTACTCATGGCCCTCCCCTCAATAGAACAACACAATCAACATCTCAACCTTACACTTACAGTATACACATGAACACTGTGTCACATACATAATATATTATTATACAACCTTAACATCCCCCCGGGTCCCATCAGCTTGGTCCCCAAGCTTCTGCATTCCTTCATCATTGTTCTCTTTCCTTCCAATCTTCTTCCTCTGCTCCTCCACTGATCTTCT
>JACMIF010000585.1:0-25101 GCA_014805445.1 Diplogasteroides magnus | reverse complement strand
CACCTCCTCTCTGTACTGCTAGGACCCCCTCCTCTCTGGACTGCTAGGACCCCTCCTCTCTGGACTGCGAGAAACAATTTCCTTGGAACCGCATCCCCAAGTTTCTATGATCTTTTCCTCCTCATTTGACCGCTGAAACGGCTTCCCCAGCCACTAAAATTCTTTCACAACTGTTTGCAATTGAGGCGACCGCTCGGAATGAGAGCGCTCAGGGAAGAATGAAATGAGAGGGAGAGGGCCGCCGTTGCTCCCGCCTACGTGACTTTCATGAATGAGCCCGTTTTCCGACCCTTACGACTTGCGCAGCGGTCGCAGCCGCCCACAACCAACGCCATTGAATCAGAAATTCAATGCTACGCCCATCCATATATGCTTTTGCCGGTCTACGACCAACGACCGCCGCGCCACGACGTTTGCCCCAGTTTTTGGACAGAGAAATCTCCCTTCCTCTAGTATATTAATAAGATGTTGACTGTTTTCAGGAAATTATTCAGGACAGCCAATATTCCATGGTCCATATGCCATAAATTTATTATATTTCGTCATCAACATAGGTAGGGACCGCAAGGTGTTTGGCCAAACAATTCCCTGGACTACGTGAGTGGGCTCAAATGATAGCCTAGAAGCTCCGTTACAACTCTCATTTTACCATTTGTCAATATCCCTTTTCTAAGCTAAGCAACAGTGCGAAAACGAGCGCACAAAGCATCAACAGAGAGACCGCGAAAGTTGGGACTGACTCCCTCTCCCTTCACTTCATTTGAAACATGAAGACTTCCTCCATCTGTTGCTTTATGGTGTCAATAGAAGGCCAACTGGTGGTCCAAAATCATGCTTCTATTGTATTGTTACATAAGTAAAATTAGCAAAAAAGTAACCCTATGGTAAAACGCGAACCTTCGACCTAGCGCATGCCAAGCCGACCTACTTCCAACTGAGCTACTTGCTCACATGAACCAAAGCGTACGAGAATGCATAGGAGATCGGCGGGCTGACGCAGATCAAAGCATAAAACTCTATGCAACACCTAAAGTAGCTTGGTTTCGGTTAATTCAACATCCTTTTCGGAATCTCGATACAAAAATACACAAACTGACGATTGACGCTCATTTCCAGACAACTGTTGCGACACTGTGTAGTCGTATGAATCGAAATAACGACCTCTCGTTTTCATTATGTCATTTCTCTCAGAGAAGACTTTTTATACTTCGTCAATCGTCAGTTTGTTGCTATGGTACCCAGGAATGACCCCCAGAAATTTGACAGCTCAAAGTTTTGCCGTTTTGGTGTTGCATGCCGGATCAACTTTTGACGAAAAAGTGTCCCTCGCCAAGTGGGCGGAGCTTGCGGTCCCTAAACATAGGGAAAAACTAACTTCCAATTTGTTCAAAAGGCGCTCGAACCGTATTCATAACTCTTTGAGATCAGTCTCAGTCCTGCTACATCCATACTCTTCTTTGGCCAGGACAAATATTTATTTGATGCCCATCTCAGAAAGATCCCTTCTTCTGGTTCTTTCTGATTATCCTCCTTATAACCCCTCGAAACACTATTCTCTTCTTCGTTTTGATTCTCATTCTGTGTCACATATCATATGATTCACACTCTGACGATAAACGGTTTTTCCATCGTCTCTCGATAGTTCCTCAAATAAGTCATATCGAATATATTTATGAGAATGGCAGTCAAATTGTGAATTGGAGAGACGACCCGTGGGGACGGCGCTCGTTTAATCAACACAGACAATGCAAGTAACCGGGACAATAGGACAGATGGCACCATGTATGAAGGAATGAGAATATATGGGAATGGGTGGAAATACAAGCGATACGGCACTCTTTTCATAGGATGACATACAGGAGCGCCATGGACATTTACGCCGTAATGGTGGAATGGAAAGATGCGCCATCTTCTTCGTCATTCTCATGACGCACGTTTTCATTTCACCACAACGGCGCAAGTGTCCATGGCGTTCTTGCCATTCACCCTATGATCTCAAAAAATTCGCTAATCGCTTGTATTCCCTTATTCTACTCGATTTTTGATGTTGCACCATTTGGTTGCATGAATCATTCACACCCTTCTTTCCATACAAAAGAAGAAGTCAACAACAGTGATGCTTGCGAAGAAAGAAGCTCGCAAAGGATGAAAGAGCACCTATGGCACTACTGCGAATCACTGCAGCACCCTGACCGCGATGCTTAGGGAAACGCGTCGCGGTCGAGGATTCACAGAGTGTTCCAGACTACAATACAAATACATATGAAAGCGCTGGAAGAATTGTGCTGTGGCTAAGATTGAGTCTGATGAGTCCATTTCCTATTGGATGAATAACTCGTTTAATGTCTCTTTAGATGTAATGATAGATGATCTGATCGGGCGAAACTTCTATGACAATGGGGACATTTGAATGGCTTGTCTCCTGTGTGTTTTCGATAGTGACGAGTGAGTTCATCCGATCTGAAAATTATTCTATTGTATTCTTTATAGATACAGGAAAGGCTGGTACATCGTAAAAAATAATGAACTCACTAAATAAATACGCTGTGAAACATATTTTACCGATCATATAAACACCGAAATAAGTGTATACCTGGCGAATCTCCAATCACATCCAGGCCAATGACAGGGATATGGTTTCTCCCCTGTATGGGTACGGTAATGGGCCTTCAGATGAGAACTCTTCGTATACACCTGAAGGTATCAATAAGATGAAAGAGGAATTCAGTAGAATGTACCTTTCCACATCCAGGATGCGTACATTCATGGACCTTTGCCCTCAATGCACCACCGCCACCACTTCGATTCTCCATTCTGAAAGGAATATGCTTTTCTTCTGGTAATTGATTTATTCAAAGAATTGATGTTTGACTGGACCGGCAGCCTTATGATAGTTTCATGAAACATACGTGAAAATGGATGAAATATCAATATTTTCGGTTCAATCAAAATGTCTATTGTAAAAAAGACATCGTCTTTGATCTATCAAGATCCAACCTGCTTCCAGAAGACATTTCAGAAGAGGACGATGCACCATCGATGCTCCTTGCATCCTCATCCTCTTCCATGTCTTCATCCTCCATATCAACTCTCCTTCTTCGCTTCTCTTCTCTTTCTCTTTCCACCTGTAATTAAACAATTAAAGTTTATTTTGTAAACATGGGTACATTTTGAAAATGTTATTTTAAAATTTAATCACCTCAGCTTCTCCTATCAATTCCTCTACGAACTTCATTTGTCTCTTAATGTTCTCCATTTGTTCCCTGATCTTCGTTGGGTCCACGATTCCTTCAGAATTTGGCATCGCAGCGAGACAAGCACTCTTCTGAATTGATATCTATATAGTATATCACAGCCATAGGACTTTATATAGAGGGATCAATGTACGAGATAACAAGTTTTCACAATTCATATCCGCATTATGTTGTCAGTGAAAGATATTCGAACATTGCTTTGCCTATTTCATCATAATTGATATTCCACTCGAAATGCATAGACTAACCGTGAGTTCGTTCAGTTTCCTCTCAAGATCATCAGTGGGAAATCGCATGAATGCAGAACTACTGGCGGCTGAGGATGAAGAAAGAGAAGAAAGAGAAGAAGGAAGGTCACTCGTACGACCCAATGGAGAGGACGAATCCATTCTGAAATGTAGTATAAGTGTTTACATTGTGATATAAAGCACATATTGATTGACGGAGATGGAATACAACGACAGGTATTCCATCTTAGAGTGAATGTATTGGCTGTAGAATACCTCGTATCCTCAACAGGTGGATTCATTGATGGAAGACCGAATAGAACGGGACGGGCATGAACATCAACGTGAAGGGCACCAAGGGGTTTGTCTGAAAGGAGATCAGATTGAACCCCAGTTCATTGATTCTTATTTCATTCATTTGTTCTTTTTTTACATCGTGGCCTTCTAGGGATAACCATACAAACTTACTGAGAAACAATTCATCATCTGCTATTCAACTGTCCATGAAACATATCTGTAACTCACTGTTAGTCTCCTTTCCTGGAGTATATGCAAATGAGGATGAAGTTATATGTGAGGTAGAAGGAGATGGTTGTGATTGTGGTTGTTGAGAAGAAGTGGAAGGACTACAATGATCTCCTTTTGCTGTTCCTCCAATTGAACATTCATCCATTGATCGTTGATGGACAATACGAATGGGCACTTGGTGCACCTGCAAATGGTACCAGTCAATTCGGTGTATTGTTAAACCTACAACGGTGAAACCAAAAGAATTCCTTGGTACGAGCTTTATCTTGTTGATGAAACATACCTTGGGCGGGTTGAGATTGGACATGGAGGATGACTGATGGAGACTTCCGTCCAGGATATCGGCAATGTTGTAAGACGTCGTCTTCCTCAGAGAGGGTTGTTGTTGATGGGAGTAGTCAAGGTTGGAAGACTGAAAAGGAGACTGTTGGGTATATGTTTCAGTGAGTGCTAAAGAATGGAATGGAGGTATTCAATCGTTCATCCTAGCTATCCATTGTTCAATGCTTACTACTAAAGTATCCAACCTGTTTCTCCCATTCCTGGGCATCTCTGAATGAAGAATGGAAGGCCGTGGTTCGACGAGGAGTGGAAAGAGGAGAAAAGGTGCCTGTATAAATACACTCATCAAGAGGATTAGAAGACTGAAAAATGGTTACTCAACAAATGTGAAGAGAAAGAGGAATGTAATCCCGAAAGGATAGGGTGTGGCATAATAGAGAACGTGTTATCGATAATCACATGCAATCATTTAAGGAATAGGGGGACACTCCCCACTTATGAATGCATTTGCAGAAGCATTGGGTATAAAAAGGATCGCAAGCTGATCATAATGATAGGGGGCCAGAGAATGTATGTTTCACCAAGGTTATTTAGGAAGAAACTATTTAACATGGGTGAACAACTGATCATTACAGATCAGTTGTTCTCCCATGTTAAGTGACCCTATCACTCCACACTGACTCACCCTTCATGCTCAACTTCTGCTGTAGAACGTTGCCGAGGGAAGTGGTGGGGGTTTGGAAGCCAGTGAGGTGATCGAGGGAAGCAAGAGACCCGCCTGAAGTATGTTTCATTCTGGAGGAGAAAAGGTGGTATGTTTCATAGGTTATTCAGGGTAGATCAGTGGCTTTTAGACAAAATTGATCACAAGCTTACCATGATTCCGACTAAAGAAGTCCTTCCTGGCAGCGTCAAATCGGGCTTGGACGAGGTCAAAAACACTGAAAGAAGGTCATTTATAAGTATTTTTAAATACATTCTAAATTAAATTTTGTTAATTTATTTTACCTGCTTCCACTTCCAGGTGAGTCGAATGGTTGTCCGAGGAGGTCGGCGAATGATCCACTTTGGACTGAGGGACGACGGTAGACGGAGAAGGCTGAAGAAGCTACCCGGTTCAAGTATGTTTCACCAATATGATAAACTTTGAATTCATTATGATATTTGCTTGTAGTTCCTTCGCTTTATGTTGCTCAAAATTGTTTCGATACTGCTTACAATTAGTTCTATCAGAGAACGGATCTGGGAATGACATTGTTTGAATGTCATGCTGACATCTACGAAATCATCTCCTTCTTGTTTGTCACGTAATCAAGATAAGAATGGGCTGAGCAGGCCACAAGTTCACATTCTTTTACAGATAAAGAGCAAAGAATTAGGAATTTGTACCAATCTACAGACGTCTAAGGCGTGGCAATTCGTCCAATTTCAGGTTTGGTCTTTGCAATGAAAGTGGCACTCGGACAAAGAAAATTATTGAACATACGGGAGGGTTGAAGTATGTTTCACCAGAAGTGTAAAATGTGGTCACATATTTCTACTTGCTAGGGCAAGGGCAAGTACAATAACAAATCAATTATGATTCATATTTTGGCCATAATCATTTGATGTTCATTTCGCATATCTCTGCATGTCTTTCCTATTCTTTCCATCCCTTCACACTCCCTTGTGAGTTCTCACCTCTTGGTTCGTCGAATTCACACATGGATGATGTGCCACTGCTCGTGGTCGCTCTTCCAGAATCATCTGTGCTGTCCGTCTGCAAAGTGATAGGGTTATTTAACAAGGACTACACGTTCCTCATAAAGTGAATCATTCTCTAGAGAGATCTCTCTCTACGTAGACTTGTTTCCGTGACTCATTTCCTTTCCCAGAATTGGATCTACGATTACGTATCTTGAATTGTCGTGACTCAAAAGTACCCCGATATCTCTTATCACAAATAGTTGCAAACTGTGGGATGATTCATCATAGGAAGTCATTCTCCACAATGTCTCTCTTCTGGACGGTCCTCTCTAATATGCTACAGTAAGAGAAGGGGGAAGTGCAAGGTTCTCTATTACCCATCACGTGATCCATTCTGTCACCTATGTCAGACACTTATTTAATGAATAGGGAACGCATTTCGAAAATTCTAACCCCCCCCCCCCCGTGAGCGTTGGGAGGGCACTGTCTCTCACTTCGATAGACAACCGCACGGTGGAGATTAAGGAGGTTATAATTTCCGAAATTGCGTTCCCTTGTAATGTGTGAAAGTAGTTGGTCGAACTGTTTGAACTCTCCTCCTCCTCCCTGACCACGCCTTGTTCCCCCGTCTATCGAGAAGGAATAGTAAACAGTAGGAAAAAGTGACTGGGTGTGGTGGGAGGGGAGTGATAAGGCCGCTTAAGAGACACCGTGCTTCTCCCTTTCACACGGGTTATCACTCACTCTCATAAAGATCAATCAGTTCGCAATTCTCTCATGAGGGAGTACGGTAAGAGTCCTTGGCCAAACGTAACCATCATCGAACGAATGGGAGGGAAGATGCTTCACCTTTCGCAGTGATTGGTGTCGGGCGGTGAATCGTTCAAAGGCGTCGGGGGGCGTGGCCAGCATTTGGTTATTGGACCTGAATCAGGGATTTGAATACAGGATCACTTAACAGAGTGACAGGGTCACTTAACACCTACGTTTCAAGTAGTTTCGATCCGAAGGCGGAGTATTCTCGAGTGACTTCCATTATACGACGACTGTGCTCGTCGTATGAGGGGCCACCGGTCACTGAATATTGATTGATTTAAAAAAACAAAAATCAATAATCTATGGGATTCCTACTGTACCCATGAAGGTACTACCTAAGGAATAATTGGTTCGTGTAAACCGACCCCCTTTCTGCGGGAGAACTAGCGTTCCACTTTTGCCACAACTTCCCTTCTTTGCAGGAAAAGACAAAGGAATGAGGAACTTCTTTCTCTTTCACCTAATCTCCGCTAATCTCATTTATTTCATTAACTTGTAATCAACGCCAACAGATTGAAGATTAAGAAGGCAACGCCCAAGTAGAAATGACTACCGGATTTGGCCAATTATCGGGGATAGATAACAACATACTTGTAAGAAATGGGGTAATGTCTGACCATTTTGTAGGTATCCGGGCGATAGTCTCACAGCATTCGGAGCTCGTGCATTAGCATCGATGGTGAGGGAAGGCTTGTTGGGCATACGAATCAGGGGGTGATCAAGGCTGCAAATATAAGACCTTAGACTTTATTTTAAACTTTATTCGTCTGATTAACGACTATGTTCAGATATGCAACACATTTAGTATAAATTGACAAATTTTATTGAAAAATTAGTCTTCGACGGAGTGTCCTCAGTACTCAATAATCAATCATCCGTGATTACTGTATGGGTCTCACCGTGCAGTCTCCCTGGCTGTCTGTCGTATCCTCTCCTCGATGCTTCCACTGGACGACGACGCCGTGGTCGTCGTCTGCGTGTACATCCTTTCTGTCATTTGACAAATTACACCAAATGAAAAGGAGGAAGAAACTGCATATAATCGTTCCATGTGAATCGCAATCGATTAATGAATGTTGCCAATAAACGAGAATAGGAGAATTAGTGAACGGAGAAGAAGAAAGGGGAAGGACTCTCACTGTCAGATCTCTCTCATTCACACACTCTCTCTCATACGAACGGTCAGAGAATGGACACTGATTGAATATTTTATGGGTTATGTTTCAATGCTGCTATATGATTCAAGATATACACTCTGTGAAACATAACGTAGTCAAACTGCCAACCGTAGAAATTGGACATTGATTGAGCTTTCCAACATCAAAATGGTGCCGAATGCTATCACGAAGTGAAGAAGAAGAGGAAGAAACACTGGGAACACGCCCTAGTTTTGATTGCGACCATCGCCCATTTGATAGGAAAGGGAGAAGCTAGTGAATAGAGAGCCAATAAACGGTCTTTTACTGATCAGAGGATGAAATGAAGCTTGATCTTCAAGTTTCAAACTAATCACAAATGGAAATTGTCAAGGGTTGGGAAATTTCCGAGTGATATAATGGAAAACACTAGAGATTGTGGGGCCGCAACCCCTCCCCCTCCCTCCTTTCCTCACTCCTCAAAACTATCCTAATCCCTTCTTTTCTTCTGTGAGCACACCACCGGAAGTCATTCACACCATTCCACCCAATGCGACCAGAAATGAGGACATCGTGCAGAGGGCGGAAGAACTTATGATGAAAGTGTTACAGGAAACATGAATGAATGATGAGTACAAAACAAGAAGGCGCAAATGAGGTGAGATTGACAATTGTGTCAAGAGAGAATTCATACACAACAAATGATCAAAGGGGAACTGTCGTCATTGAAAAATAGGCTGATCGTACGCTTAAAAAACTGCTTGAAAACGACTGCGGCGTCATTACTGAGCAGTGAAGAGAGAAGGGGGAGAAGGGTTGATTGCGAGTAGTCAAAATGATTCCCTCCTCCTCCTCCTCCAACCTCTATCATTGCCCCCTTGGACGTCTACAATTCAAACAGAGACAACAATTTAATCAAGAGCGCGTTCAGATAAGACATCAAAACAACCTCAAGAACCCCCGAGGGTTCAGTTAAGACAATCAATTTGCGATGACATCTACAGTAGGCCGTGATGATTACGAAATAAGTGATCCTAACAAGTGGGCGTCTCTTGCGGAGAATGCCATCATGCGGTTTCGGAGGAGGGAGGGCCGAGAGAGTGTGTGAAGTTGAGAGAGTGTAGAGAGTCAGAGACACTTCCACCCCCTGCCACTCCCTCTTGATAAGGACACAACAGAATACGCGCAGAGGGAAGAGTACAGACATCACGATCTTCTTCCTTGACAGGGTTGCTTAACGGGATTAGTCGTCCAGAATCCGGACTACAGATTTGGTACAATTATTAATATTCGCTTGATCAAAATTTTCGTGCAACTCGTTATCTTCGCTATGAAGACGGAGAGAAACAAGACGAAGAATGAGAGAGAAGGACTCGACGAGACTTCGATGTCTCCTTGAGCATTGCAACATTCTGTAAGCTTCACTAATAGTTTGTGGCCATTGTATGCACCTCAAGATAAGCGAGTTCATGTCTGTCAGCTGACCATAAAATGTGCTCACAATCACATTTTCCCTTCCCAGAATTGCCCCCTTATCGGTACACTCTATCCATCTCTGAACTCTCTCCTATTCACACACTCTCTGGCTCAATCCCGAGGGGTCAGCACATTCCTCCCCCTCCCAATGACTACCGTAACCCTAGAAAGGGGGCGGAGTCTGGCGGGGAGCGCAGGCGGCGGCCAATGGGCGTGGTCCCGACACGCATTTATCAAACGGTGACCCGAGGATAGGGAGTGTGGAGGGAGGAGAGAGTGCAGACAGACAGAGCGATGGGGAGAGAGTACGGTAGTGCGGGAGGGCGCAGACACTCCGCCAGGGCACACCTTGAAGAGCGTCACGAGTGTCTGATAACGAGACAAGAGAGTGCGCGAGGAGGAGAGGAATGGAGAGCGAGAGGAAGGGCGAGAGAGTTTGGGTGAATGAGAGACTGCAGAGTAACGAGAGTGAGGGGGAATGACGTCAGAGAGCGACAGTGAACATCATTATGTGATAATGACGGCCATTTTTGATCACGTCCTAAAATATACCGCAAAAACAAGTAAAGGGGGACGAATGGCAGTTTGGCGTTGTTCCTCTCTACCGAGCGGTTGGCTCTATAGAGGGCAGACCATTCAGAAGGGATGAATAAGGGGTAGAATGTCCGCCATTCAGTTTATCACCATCCAAATGATAAAGGAGATGTGACAAGGTGAAAGAAGTTGATAGAAAAGCGTAAAGCGGAAACGTTCGTAATCATTCACTCCCTCTTCTCTTTCCCTTCCTTTAGCCACTCCCCATCTTTGCAGCAGCAAAGCGAACCCGTTTCACACAAGCTGCACCGGCCCCAATTTGTATTATGTATCCATTTGCAATTTTAATTCAAGTATTAAAACCAACGATGACGGTGATAAGGGGAATGGGAATGTTGGGCGCGGCTCAACTGGGAGAGATTCACATGGGGTCATTGCATCCCCTTTATGAGATAGACGAGGGAGGGAAATGAAACAACGAATGAATTCCTTTCGTGAAAACACCAAAAATAACTGATTAAGGGCACAAATCTCGTTTCGCGACAACTCTTGTAGTGACAAATGATGTGTGGGAACGCGAAGTGACAATCACGGTTATTAATCGGCGAATTTGTCGTCATTCTTCTCCACAACCATGTTATCTCATCACCTGATAGGCAACCGCGGGGCGGAGAAGAATGACGGCAAATTTACCGATTTAGAACCCTTAGTACAATTAGACTGTGGTCTCTGTCTATCGGGAGGTTGTCTCTTCTACACTCAAGAGACAGCCAAATATGTGATAACGATGGAACAAGAGCGCTTCTATGTGCTATTCTTAATCAAGTGAGAGACACAATCACAAGTTCGAAGTGGCACAGAAAGAGTTCTGGTTCGGCCCCCATATTCTACGGGTTTTCAACGGGGACCATCTGGTCTGCATAAGAACCGCGCCCAAGGAAAAATCGCACTAATGAAGGGTAGGAAAAAGAGTTGCGGGCGAACCCTGGGAAACGCCCCCTCAGGGATTGACGAGATTGTGGTTAAACCGGAGGGATTTAGGTATGATATCACAATGATGGCGCAAATGTCCAAATCGTTTCGCACAGAATGTAACAAAAACAGCCATAATAATGACATGACGAGGGTGTAAACACGAAACCGCCAACCTGCGTAAGTATTTTATGGATAAAATTGCGTGGAAAGGGGGGAGAAGGGGAATGAAGTCAAAGGGCGATAAAAGATAAGAAGACGTGCCTCTACCGTGCTTACACAGACATAATGAGCACATGTCGGGTGGGTCGGGCGAAATGTCACTACCTGCCTGCACTCTCTAAAATTCACACAATATCTTGCTTGATCGGGTGTTGTTTCGATGAGATCTTCCTCAAAACGAATATTACGTGATGATGGAATTGTGAAAAAGACCGTCAAATTCATATGTGTCTATATTGAGATATAGACACAGATGTATTTCATCACAAAGTGATAGTCTTTCCGAATAGTTCACACGGTTAGGAGAATAACACTTTTTCTTATATAAAGATCTAGGCACAGTTCTATGATCTTCAGGGAAGTTCCCCATTTCGGGTTGACAATTGTGAAACACTTGAGTGCAATACACAATTAGAAGGGAACTGAAAGAACACGAAAAGGGAGCTCCTCCTCGTGATATTAATTCATTCTGGCTGTTCTTATGAATAAAAAGGAGATCCTGTGCGAATTATGGGTGGAGAAAGGAGGGGGAAGTAGAGTGAATGGATCAAGGATAAGGAGAAGAAGGAAAAGGGAAACAAGGAAGAAGAATATCATGAGAAGGATATGCAACAATATGAATCATCCAGTCACAGCTACTTCCATACTCTTTGATAAAGAGAAGTTGACTATGCGCGAGAGAATGAGGCTCTTAGACATAGAAGAACGTCTTTAACCGCACTTTGTAACCTCACGAGCGTTATCTCGCCTATCAGAATGGAGTTGGCGTTGGAGTGTGATAGTGAAGTCACTGTGGTTGACAGATTGACCACTTTATGGGTTATGTCTCAAGCCAACTATATATCTGATGATATACCCTCTGTGAAACATAACTGATAAAGTAGTCAAAATGCCAACCATAGTAGTGGCGAGTAAAATGATTCCTCATGAGTGACCTCTTGTGAACAAGGAAGCTTCTCCCTTCTTCTTCTCCTCTGACCGTTCACTTCTTCCCCTCTACTCTCTTCTCATATCAATCTAAGAACAGGTTGTTTAAGGGACGATGGGTGGGGCACCCATCATGAGAGAGTACTCAACAGTAAGAGATAACCAGACAACCAGGGGAGAAAACCGCTTTGATATGCGAGACGAGAGAGTGTGGTAGAATGAGAGAATGGACAGAGAAAGAGAGACTTGTCCATATTTGGTGGTAACATGCTTAGGTGGGGTCGACTGAGGCTGAAAAAAGGGGGAACGGCCAAATGAGTGGGAGTGAGGAGAGAGTGGTAGACATGACAGAGTGGACAGAGATGCAGAGGATGGATGGGTTTGGAACAGGGCAGACGAAAGGCTTCCGGTACCCAAATCGAATTAGACCGGGTAAGTGTTCTACTCTGCACAGGAGACAAGTTCAAATCATTGATTGATTCGCACGAAAATGCAATCAATAACAAGTGAAAGTGATGTGTGAGTCAGCCAATGAGAGCAACCCGCAACTGTTAAGTTTCACACCGCCATCAGATAAAGTAGACAACTTTCGGCACCGACGGACGAAAAAATTGTATGATCGGGGGATGAATGAGAATGGAGGAGAAGGGAAAGGAGAAGGCATTCGAATGGAACGTTCACGAGAATTGGCCAAACGTCTTAAATTGTAATCAATGTGATAGGGTTTGTTAACAAGGAAGAAGGAGAAAGATCGATTGTGTAGGGTCACGCTGAACATGGAAAGAGAAGTACTTAGAGTGAAGAGTGAATTGTCATGACAAGGGCGTGTCCCATCCACTCATTTATATCAACACCCCCAAAGAGAAGATGGAGAATGGTTCTGCTCCACTGATGAAAACGAGAACAGGTCAAAAACACTGCATGTGACTGAGAAAACGAGACAAGGTTCCCACTTTGCTCAACCCCCCTCCCCTGTAGTTCATAGTCTAAAAACATGAGCTTTATTTACAAGTAGCGGGCGAAACAGGGGCTACAATGTAATAAATCTTCATAGAACAACGAAACTCGTATAGTAAAATTAAAGTATCTGAGTGGTCGCGCTTAACGCGAAGGGCATACTGTAGATACCGTAATAAGGCTATGATTAAGAATCATGCGCATAAAGTATCGATTGCTAACGATAAGGAACAAAAATTCAGATATTTAAGGCAGGAATGACAGGGTAAAAATTTTTCAGGGTACTGTAATTACCGAAATATTGACACGTATTTAAAGAGTCTATAGCTATTAAAGAAATCAATATGAATCTGTCATTGACTGCCTTATGATAAAAGTACCAGCAAAAGTGGTAGAAAAACAAAGACGATTGAGCGGGCTACGAAAACTGTTTCGTTCGAAACGAGATCAACAAAGGTATTCTAATACATAAATCATGTATGCAATATGCATTTTAACACTCTCTAACACCATAAGCTACGAAAAACAAAACAATAACAACTGCATCCACTACTAAGGTTCTTCACATGGGGAAAAATATTACAGTATACTTGGCCAAAGACTGACCATGGTCTCAACTCGAGGGCTGACGCGTAGTTGGAGCATCGTTGATACTCAGTCAGTATACGGAATTAGCCAAAGCTGCAAAGATACAAAGTACATATATGTCGCCATTTGTTGAATTCAAGTTTTTTTTGGTTACGGTTTGCAATAAACGAACTTTGATGTCATTAACTCTCTAATCAACCGCTCACAACAAACTCTTGTTGCACTTCGGCAGACAAAAATATGGTTGTAATACGGTAATACGGTTGTATGACACGGTAAACATTTCTGTCCCCTCACTTCATTGTCAGTAATGTCTTGAGTAAAGTTGATATAAGTATTTTAGAGGTACAGTAACCCACGAAGAGGTGCAGTAGGACTGGGACTGAATCTGGCAGTCTCCCTCGTTCTTCTCTTCAGTCTTTTCTCAGCACGAGGAGGAGTAGACTGGGAGGAGGAAGCAGAAGTAGATGAATAGTCCTGTAGAATCACAAATCACATCATATTTGATCAATTCTTCCCTATCTACTCCACTTATACCGCTTGCCTGCTCTATTGACTAATACTAACTTTTTCAAGCAAGTATTAAAGGACATACACTCTCCATTTCCTTCATCGGTCTCTTAGCAGGTCTCTTCTTCATTTCGTTTCCCTTGTCCCCTCCATTCTCATCTTTATCTTCATTCGCCTTCTGAAGAACTTGAGACAGCGGGGCATCGTCATCTGAATAGCTCATTTTACACTATTTAAACATGTGAAAAAATATATTTGTTAATCCATTGAACGACCAATGCAGTATTTTCACAAAAGCCAAGATCGGATAGATTGGCTCCGAATTCAATTCTTTTAGATTGGCTCCGAATTCAATGCTTCACTGAATATTTTAGTCGTCGCCATTGACAAGTCTGTTGTTATGGCAAAAGGAAATTGCAAAAGCAAAAAAACGAACCAGACTCAAATCCTGCTTCCTTCTCAATCGTCTCAGTGTTGGCCACTGCAGTTTTCACCTCTGAAACATTCAAATGAGAATATACCCCAATTATAAGGATAGTTGCGTGTATGGATAAAGTACAGTGATTCGGTATCGCCTCGAATAGATAGGTAACTTTCATGTAGGAAAAGAGCTATGACAATCTAAACTGGCAGATGCTTGTGTATAAGTGTTTGTGCCGAAATGAGTAAGCCTCCTCCATATCTAGAATACATGTGTGACTAACCGTGTGTATGTTCGTTCTGCTTCTCTCCCTCTTCTATTTCTCTGTCAATCTTCCCAAGTTCTTCTTCTTCTTCTTCATTCTCTCCTTCCTCCATTGATGCATTTTGGGAATTGGGAATAATGATGATCTCCTCCTCGTCCGATTCAAGCTCTCAAACATTACATTTCAGCATTTTTGTTATAACAGGAAAATAATTTTGATGGAATTTAGAATTAAGATGATTCTCATCACCCTCTTCAAATATGACAACTTGAAACTTAGGAACACGACATTTAGGAACCTTCTTCCACAAGATATCACTAGACATCAGGCAGGGAAAAGTTCCAAAGAAAGAAACAAATGTCACGTTGCTTCAAACACCCATGCTCAAATGGTAAGATGTGAAATAAGAAACCTTCTCCACTGAGAGTGGTCCTCTTAGCCTCTTTCATACGAGCCTCAGACTCTGGAGTCAATCTGATATCTCCTGGAGTAAGAGTGACACTCATGTCAGATAATGGAGGAATGGGTCGTCGATCGACTCTTGTCAGAGAAGGAGTTTGCGAAAGAGGAGTCTGTGAGCAGGGAGTCTGAAATGGCGAACACTTGTCGTCGATACAACAATCCTATCCCAGCATTTATATTTTTTCTGAATTGTATCTATGAGAATCCGACACATGAAAATCAAAACTAGCAGCCTGTGTGCAATTGGCTGTGCGGAAGTGTCTTTTCCCACTGTGTGCGGTAGTGTCGTGATTCGATAGTCGAATAATAGTCAGACCAAATTGGGATAAGAGAAGATCACATACAAACTGAATGAATTCTCCTCACCATTCCAATTACATTCTCCTCAATTTCCTGTGAATTCTTCTTGTCCTTTTTAGGTCTTCCACCTCTACCCTTTCCCTTCTTCTTCCGTTTCTTTCCTTTCGAATCAACGGGAGTCCACTCTTCCTCATCATCTTCCTCATGTTCATTCCCGCCAGAAAGCTGAAAATAACTGGTTTTTTAAAAAATTCTCTTATGATTTTTTCTTCTTTTTCTTCTTGAACACCATTCAAAATTATTGGCACTTCTCTAGAAAACCGCTGTCCCTGCCTCCTCTCATTGTATACACCACGCCCAAGTTAATGAATCCGTAAATCGAAAGACATAGTAATGATTGCAACTAGAATCACTTCACACAATACATACACGTACCTTAGATGGTTCGAGTAACTTCCTCTTGTTCTTCTTATTTTCGTTTCCTTTATCAGGAGAAGGAGTTGGGTAGGGAAGAGAGGAGTCGGAGGAGGCCTAGACACAACAATGCAATTATTAAAATTACATAGATATATGAAAGTCAGCTATATGTAAAAATGATAGTGTGGGGGTAGGGAGTACGTTATTGACAGCCGTCCATTTCTAGTCATCTAAGCTCACTCAGAGCGGTCGTCTCTGCAAAGTGAGAGACAACCGCTTTGAGAGAACTTAGAGGACTAGAAGTAGGCGGCTGTCAATAACGTACTCCCTACCCCCACACTAAAAAATGAATTAAGGTATGTATGTGCACTCACTTCTTCCTTTTCATCAGGACGATCAGTCTTTTTGGTCAGAAGAGAATTCACTATGGAATTGAGCTGAAATTACACTTTCAACTATAATTCTGTTTTCTTTTTCATAGGCATGAGAAATGTAAAAAAAACATCTCTGCACGGTGGTTACCGCTAGAGATCGTGAATTGACTCACAATCAGATATTGAGAGCCGTTCATTTATAGCCGTCTTACTTCATTCCTAGCGGTCGTCTCTGCGAAGTGAGAGACGGCAGCTAGGAATGAAGAAAGGCGGCCAGAAATGAACGGCTGTCAATAACGTCCCAAAAGCGCCACCCTAATCTATGAAAGTTCCCCATTTCGGGTTGTCTATTGTGAAACACTTGAGTGTAATACACAATTAGAAGGGGACTCGATGAGTCAATTGACGGTCTCCGCCATTTAGGGTGGTCACAACAGATTTAGTTATTTTTTAGAGCGGAAATTCAATATTTCTATCAGTGAGACCACACTGCAGAGCGAAAATGGTCGTTTTTTTGCACGCTGTGAGCAGCCTGCCGAACATGTTTGGTCACGATCCCTGCCCATCCATCCCCCTAACCTTCTTATTCCTCGGCTCGCTGTTGTCGTTTGTCTCATTGGGCTTTGTGTCCTCTGAAGAAACCTCACGCAGCGGAGACTCAGAGCGAATAAGTGGCTGCAACAAAGAATCCAAACTTTAAAAAGATATTGGCACTTGTCAAATTTTTTGGACTAATAGCTAGGGTGTCGCAAATGGGAAATTATTGACAGCCGGTCATTTCTAGTTGTCTAACTTCTCTACATCGCGGTGGTCGCCGAAATGTAGAGAAGAACGCTAGGGACTGAAGTTAGACGGATAGAAATGAACGGCTGTCAAGAATTTCCCATTTGCGCCACCCTACTAATAGCTCAACAAATATCGTAATTCGCAATTGATAAATCTTCTTTTTCTTTATTTAAAGAGGAAAGAATGATATTACCTTCTGAATGGGCGTTTCGGGCTTCGTTTCTTTCTCATTCGACGCTTCTTTGGGCACATCGTGAGGTTTCGTTGGTTCTTTGTCCACAATACTGCTTTTCTGCACCGGAATGAGGCCGTTGACCTTCGACCGAGCTTCAGTCGCTGAAACGAATGTATTTGTACATATTTCCTTGATAAATGGATTAAGGGATAGCTTAATTTCACGGCCCTGGCCCTATTTAACGGCAAAAGAATCTTTTTGGTGGGGCTGCTACATATTACCAGGGCAGTGAAATAGGCTATCTCATGGTCCATGGAATACTTGATTGATACGATGATAGAAGCACACTACCTTCACTTTGAAGTTTGTACTTCTTGAGCTTATCGGGGTGCACAAGTCGATGGATTGGCGTTGTCCTCGCACAGCTGACATCATCCACCAGATTCTAAAATGCAATGGGATTTTAAAAAGTCATTACTATCACTTTTGGGCGGCTACAATGTGCATTAATGGTTATTATTGCTGCATTTGAATGTAACAGCCTTATTATATTTTTCCGAGATTTTGTTTGGGACCTTATAAAGTAATCATGCTTTTTCTATATGTAAAAAATTATGGTACCGCCTTTTGTACAGATTGTATGCTTCGTGCATGTTATATACGTCTAAAAGGCGGTACCATTGTTTTGTAAATGTACAAAATCACTAGTCCTTGATAAGGTTCCAAGCAAAACCTCAAAAATAAAATAAGGGGTGTTATAAGTTTATCCCGAACTCTGTTAGAAAATCAACCTTTACAGCCGGTTTTGGGACAATTTAATAAAAGACTTCTGCGTCATGTTATTAGTAGCTATTTTTGAATAGTATACATGTGGCATGATACGTTGATACCAGACTTCTGAAGTGTTGAAAGCGCTCCCAAAGTAGCTGGCCTCCATCGGATACGGGACACCTTACAAATTGTACATTGTTGTTGTTTTTGGTAACAACTACTAGAGTACAAAAAACGACATCTTACGAATGCATTGACTAAATTGTCCCCAATTTTCGTGAACTTTCACATATACACTAGCGCTCATGAATGTATCATATCGTAATTTGAAAATATTTTGTTCGACTAGTTTCATTGGCGGCTAACTATAAGCTAGATGTCTAAAATCTTAATATGTTGTATCATGTTAGAAAATCTCTGAAATTATCGGGTTCCGAGCATTCTATTCGCCCTGGTTCGTGAGTAATCATCGGAAAAGTAATAAAAAATGACTGCTTTGGTAGTATCATTATAAGAAATGCGGTCAAGTTGAGAGCAAACTCGTATGTCTAGCTAAATTGGCTCGGAAGTTATAATGATTCTACGAAAGAAGTCATTTTTCACTTTTCGATCATTACTCACGAACCAGGGCGAATAGAATCCTCGGAACTCCATCATTTCAAATCACTTTTAACATGATATTACTTGTTAAAATTATAGATCTCTAGCTTAGCTGCGAAGGGAGTTGAACAAAATATTTTCAAAATCGCGACATGATGCATTTATGTGCGCAACTGCATATCGTGATATTTTTTTAATATTTGCGGGGTATTAATCGAAAAACGGATAGTTTCACCATATTAGCTGATTGACTGACCAACTGAACTACTAGTCCTCCATCTGATGGTACTGTCACTGGCTGTTTCACTCCTTCCTCTTCCTTCTTCTCCATTACTGTATTGTCGAGTCCTTCTGCTGTGGTGCTGCTTTCCTTTGGTGGTACGACCATCGACTGCAGAAAAGCGATGTTGGCACGACGAAGAGGATTCACTTTTATGGAATCCTCTAGTGGATGGAAGTCTTTGTACTGAAACACTCTAAGTGGTTCGGAGCAGGCAACAAAGTTCCATTGTTAGCAGGGCTGGGACTTTCTTTTTCTCTTTATTTTGTTGTAAATTTTTTGTTCGAAGTTTTTTTATTTTGATTTGAAAAAAAACTTTTATAAAAGTCGTACACTAGATATTCTGACAGCAAGAATCAACTTTGCACTAGACAATCTAGACAATAGGTTATTCCGGGTCAAAATCGGAAGAAATTTCCGTGAATCTTGGTACCAGAAGCGTCTAAGACGTCATTTTATAATTTTCTATTGAGAAAAATGTTTTGCCACTTTCCACTTTGATACTACAGATTTCGTCTTAAACCGTACTAGAAGATTTCTTTGTCCTTTTGCTGTTCGGAAAATTCATTTTTTGCTATTTGTTCGAAGAATTTCTAGATTTTTTGTCCCAGCCCTGATTGTTAGTATAAACAGTCCAAGAAACATGACAATAACTTTTGGTGTAAAGCAAACAATGTTGCAATTTAAAGGACTAAAATGCCATGCATACATGGGCAGGGTGCGTTCCCAAACACATATCCCTGCAGGGTGGGCACATTGTTGTTCAGGGTGCTCACAACATTGAAAAGTGCAACAATGACCACTTTCGCCCTGCAGGATGGTTTCGTGATTTTTTCACGATCATGCCCTTGTATGATGCCATGCTTGTTCATTGCACTGCTTTCGACTCAATTTACGATGTACAAGTAGTCTATCCACTTGGAAGCAGTCTATTCCTCAACAATATCGTCACTAAAATGTACCGGATCGTCATCGAAATTGTATTCATCCGAAGTGTCTGCTTGTCGTTCTTTCTTCTCTTGCTGCTCCTTCTTCCGTAGTTGCTGCAATACAGCAATCGATATTGAATTTCCATGTGAACGAGAACATCGCCACGAATGACTACGGATCGCCTAACTCGATATTTTATAACAAGTATTTTCAAATTTTGCGATTTTTACAATTAAAAATTACTCACACTATGTATCCGTATTGCGCTGCGGTTGATATCAAAATCCGGCGTAAGGGAGAAGTCAACCTGCAATTTTTTCACATTTAAGCAAGTGAAATTTCTGTACTACGATCCACCAGCTTGTAAGGGACGATAAGCACTTTGGGTACTGGATGGAGGGGGATTTTTTTAGAAACGAGAAGTTAAAAAAAATTGGAAATTTAGCCCATTTACACTAAATATTTTGTCTATTTTTTGTTTAATTTGCCTGCGGCATCTATTTTAGAACATCGCTTTTTGAACTGGTGGACCCAGGAAAAAATATGTCCACCAGTTCAAATAGCAGCCCCAAAAAGTACGGATGGACGCTAGGTTATCGGAGTTTAAAAAGATTGGCCGACAATAAAGCAAAAAATACAAAATATTTAGCGTTAACGGACAAATTTCACCATTCTTGCCCTTTTTTCTACGTGTCTCTCTCCCAAACATATTCCGACCCAAACGTGTGCCTACTTTTAGCTGGTGGATCGGGATATGCAGTACTAGTACATGATGAAATATCTGTTAAAATGTGAAATGATACCTCTTGTTGAGGTCTGAGTGAGAACCTCGAAGTAAGCATTCTCCATCGCTGACGAGGTTTCAATTTCTCCTGAAATGAAGAGAATGCTTTCTAATTCGTGAGGGATGTTCAGCCATCTGCGAAACTTATTTAGTAACTTTCACCGCTAATTAAAAGCTGTAGAATCGTATCACGGTGGAATACATTTATGTACGTTTCGTCATCATTCCGAAATACTATAACGGTTCACTTTGGCATTACATCAGCGTTTACAAAGTTTGCATGAAAGAATTAGACATATCCTTGAATAATACCAAAGCACTCCTCATTCACAGTCGAATATGTGGGTGGTGTTGAGCAAATGCTATGAACCCCTCCCCATGAAGCAATTTTACATTGCTGTATCAACTTTTCATGAAATGAATTCCAATGCACCTCGTCCTCTCCCTTTCCATTTAATTCCTTGTAATGTTTCCTGACTGGAGTTGTCTTCGGACGAGAATTCTTGGCAGTGCCTGGACGCGAACCACTCATGATTGCCCCTGAAAACAGTTGCAACATGATAAAACATGAAGAACAGCACGTGCATAATCGTTCAACCATCGACTATGATCGATGTACAATTTAGATGGGTTGAAGCAAATATACACTCAACGAGAAAAACTTGATGAAATGAAATATAGATCAAGACTATCGAAATTTCGATCGAATAAAATTTTCCCTAACGCATCACAATCTGCATTTTTCAGAGATACAGTAATCGAGGTTATTTCAACGACATCCGATTTAATTTTTTACGAGTGATTACGAAAAATTACATAAAATGGTAAAATATGTTCTGTATACTGAAGAATTCGTGTGTGATGAAGAACATTTGAGTCAGATTTAAGTACATCGCATGTTCAGAATGTGAATCACATAAATTACGGGCCGTAACTACGAGGACAATCACATTTAGGCCTGAAAATCCGGGAGAAAGACAAGCCCAACATTATTGGGGTTATGCTAGAGCTGTTTACTGATCTTGAGGACGAAAATTAATAAAATAAACGTGAAAATGTATTTATCTGAATCTGAAAGGTGGCTGGAATGGGATACCTGAGAGATTGGCGGAACAACTTGTCCAGTCTGTAGATGGGATGAACGCCTCGGCCTGACCGGAAGTCGACTTCCTGACCACGACTGAAATAATGGTAGATTAAATTTGAATAAATGAGGCTTGCTCAAGGGAAGGGAAGCAATGATCACACGTCACATGCAATGGCAATGGGCACACAGTGAAAATGGTGCCAACCGGCGTGTAGTCGAGTTACGGTACCGATTTCTTCAATTCATGAAAAGCGGCAAGTTCAAAATTTTTGTCATTTTTCAAACTATTTTCGCTTAATCGATGTATCTAGCTTTCATTGCTGTTTATTGAGGTTCGTTGCATCGGGTAGGATCTGTCCCATCACCAGAGCAACATGTCCGGGGGCGAGGTGAGCTTTTGCATTGCATTTTTTATACCTGATCGTTTTGTTGACTAAAGTTCACTTTTCAGGACGAATACGAGGGCCTAGCTGAAGAGGAGAAACTGCTTCTGGCCGATATCTATCCTGAATTGAGTGCGAAGTTAACTGCATCGGTGAAACGTGAACGAGAACGGACTGGAAGACGGTAGGGTTACATCAGCGACGATTAGTCGTTCGTATTTTGGTGTGTTACAGGCCCACGAAGAAGGCTGCCGTTCTGATTCTCTCCTCTGGCGAAAGTGACGATGATGAGGAACCAAAACGATCCAAGACAGGTGAGATTCTTCTTAAAATGTTTTTTTGCTAACTGAATTTTTTTTTTGTTGCTTTTTCGCTAGTCCCGCTGGTTGGGGCAGCGTGGGACAAAATTTCAGAAGGAAAGATGTCATGACTAGGGTAGGAAAAGCAAGCAGAAGTGCATTTTTCAATCGTCTAATTCATTCGGGGCTGTTGTCCCTCGCATGTGATGGACAACCGCTTCTAGGGAATTAGACAAATGATATATGCATTTCTGCTTGCTTTCCCTACTCTAGTTCGACTTTCTAGTAAATCTCTAAATTTGTTCTCGAAATGTTTTGTTTTAGTTCATGTTCATCGGAAAGACAAGTCTCCTGTTGCTGTCAACCTCGATTCCTTCTCTCCTGATCGGAATTCTGAAGAGAAAATTGCTGGAGACGCCGGTACGTTCTATGCTAAGTGGGGTGAATTGACCATTGTGCGATCTACAGTAATCTTCTCTGTACGACGACTTCTTGAGAATTACATTCAGTGGGGTGTCATTATCAGTGACTTTAGTACGATTGTCATTCGTCTAATTTCCGCAGAGCAGTTGTCTCCCTCATGTGATAGAAAACACGTTCCGCGGAGATTAGACTAATGACAATTGGACAAAAGTCACTGATATCAGTGTATCCGCTTCGAAGGAATTAGATCAAGGAAAAAGACGTACTTTTGCTTGTATTTCCTACCCTGGACATAGCTATTTCAGTTGATGAGTCCATAATCTGTCTATCGGATGATGATTCTGAGAAGGAGAGGAACTATTCAATGAGGGCTGAGGAAAATGAAGCAATGGACGAGGGTGACTATGACATGGAAGAGGAAGAAGAAGAGGAGAAGTCGAAGGGATTCCTCGACGACGAAGCAGAAGAGTCAATGAGACGGTTAGTTGAAGGGTTTTGGATAGAACAATTGGATGCATGGGCAGGATCGTAAACATAGTTCAAAAGGGTCATCAAATTTGACCTCACCGACCCGCTTTTCGGTCCCACAATCGGCCCACACCGACCCGCCCTGGGGTGGAAAATCACTCAAAAAGGACTCATTTCATCCCCACCGACCCGCTTATGGTGGAAAAATCTTTCCCATCGACCCACCTTCGACCACCGGCTGCATCATCTTTTGAACTATGATCGTAAAAATTGACCAAGTCACGCTACAAATTTTATGGGAGTCACACAGTGAAAATTTTCAATTTTTACTGTTAAAAATGGTCAAAGTTTGTGCAAATGTCTGCAAATGAATACTAATTTGTACGGGAGGCACCCTGCATTGAAATTATAATCACGATCCCTGCCCATGGATTGTTTGGTGACACTCACTATTAGGAGTGGCTTGACATTGACATAGTACATTGATTTGTCAAAGATCGAATGATACCGTTTTCAGTGGCGACGAAACTGACGATGGTGGTGAGAGGAGTGAGGAATCTGCTGAGTATGTTCTATTTGAAATTATAGACTATTTCTTTCATGTTCTGATGATGGAAAACATCGAATTATCCTAAATATTCACAAATTCAGTATATTTGCAGTGGGGAGGAACTCGATGACGAGAGCTTGCGAAGCAATGACAGGTTAGTGTTACTAAGTTAATGATGACTAGATACGTTTTTTTGGAAATAAAGGGCAACTCTTTTGTCTCTATGAATTGTTGAATCATTCTCTCTCACTCTTCAAAGACAATTGAGAGGACAGAGACGATATATGGGCAGGATCGTCAAAATTAACGAAATCACTCTGAAAATGTCACGTCTGCAGACCAAATTTTCCATTTTTTAATTGAAATTGTCAAATTTTCGCGATAGGTCCTTTGTAAATTTGAACACGAATCCTGCCCATGTATAACAGAGAGTTATGTTGCACTTATTTTCCAAAATTCGATCCCCATTCATAACTTTATTTCATCGAAGTTGTGAATGGAGTGATACCGTAACCTGTGTTGTAGTGAGAATGATAACTACATGATGGACTCGTTTGTTATCAACGATGACGATGGAGACGAGAGTATGATGAGTGTCGATAAGTCATTCCGAGAAATGGGTGAGATCATTCCCACAAAACATTAATGAAAATCTCAAATTCAGACTTCAAAACGCCTCCACCACGCAGAGTTCTTCCATCGAGGAGTGCAAAGGTGACTTTTTGGGAGTGAAAATGGATATTTGCGCCATAGTTGTTAAATGTACAGATAGGTAATGTTGAGAATCATGGCGTAAATACTCATTTCACCATAACCACGCAAAAGTCGATGGTGCTTGATCCGAATGCATCCTCTCTTCTCCATTGTAGACTTTCACAAGTGGTCGTTCCCTCGCTCTTCCTCCATCCGATTACTGTGGCGATGTTACTCCCTCAAGGTGAGGTTACGGTAGTCCCACGAGGAATCGTTATCGTTACAGCAAACTCCCACCTCCGAAGAGAGAAGAAGAAGAGGACGATGATGTTGGAGAGGAGAGCTTCGAGAGATGTCAGTTGCTCTTTTTCTCGTTTTTTTCATTTTGTAAATATTTTTTAAAAATTTAATTTAATTTAAATTTAATTTATCTACATCGAATCGATGTGACGACATGTACAAGAATAGCACAGAGAAGAAAATGGGGACAGTGAGGGGAGGGATGGGGGCCCTCAGGG
>JACMIF010000584.1:16917-35504 GCA_014805445.1 Diplogasteroides magnus | reverse complement strand
TGGAGGAGTTATGCCACTTTTCCACATCGGAAACGTTTCAAATTTGAATTCGCGCGCTTTTGGATAAAGTGGCATAACTCCTCCAGTTTTCAACTTTTTTGAAATCTGAAGGGTGGAAAATGCTCGTCTCGACGAGGCGGATCTTTTATTAATTGACGGAAAATTGATATCTTTAACAGGAAAAAAGTTGAACGAGAATTTCAGCTATTTCGGAAACGCAACCAAAAGAACCAGCAAAACCGTTTCCGAAACGCGGAAACGCGGCGAAAGAACGGTCCATGTCACAAATTTGACTTTTCTCTGAATTTCTCTCTACTGCTGCCAAGGCAAAATCTGAAATCTGACCACGGTTCATTTGCGTGCACTATCTTGGACTTCCATCTGTCCATCTCATTAGTCGCACGCAAATCGATCAATTCGACCCACTGATAGAGTTTGCATGGAAGGAATGGCAACGACCGGCGTGACAAGGACAAAGTACAGTACGCAAATGAACCGTGGTCAAAATTTTTACAAGTTCTCAGCTCACTACTATAGCGGCTGAAAACCCCATATTTTTCGACCTGAAAAAATTACTGTATATGGTTCTTGCTATGGAGATTTCAAAAAAGTGATAAATTTACTGGGGAAAATGCAAATATTTTTCAGCACAGACCATACAAAGTTGCAACTTGCTATTTATAAAAAATTTGCATATACAACCGCCTCTCAAAACAGGTCTAGAACATCCTCATGATCACTCCTACCACCTCAGTGCATCAAAACGAGAAGAAAACCCTTCAAAAATTAGAAAATAAGAAAAATGCCCTGAGGGCATATAAAATGAATGGCCAACTTTGGTGGCAAATGAAGCACGCCATCGTGATCAGCGTGGGGGATTTAGTAAGGGAAATCATTTAAATTATGGGTTGGTAAAAGTGCTGTCGGGACCCCTGTCCATTCTGCTCCGTTCTCTCAGAAGATATGTGATATACGAGGATAGGAGAGAAGGAAGGAGAGATAGACTATAAAGAAAGAGAGAAGAGAGGCGGAGGTGCGATGACTCAGGATTCTGGGGGGAACACCAATTACATAGATGACACAGTCAGAGCAAGAAAGAGTATGGGAAATATAATGTGAGGGTCGTCCTCGAAGCAGCATTAAAATGTGCTAAGAAAGGTAGTTGGGTGGGAGCAAATTCGAGAGAATTGTTGTCCCATTGATACTTGTCGTTTGAATCTTCATCACACATCGGTCCTTTTGTCGCATTGGGTTTGCATATTTTTACTTTCAACTGTCCGAGTCCATTGAAAATAACGATGCGGGTGAGATAACGCGTCCGTCTGGTCACTCTTGTTTTGATAGCGACCTGGTGGGTAATGTGACAATGATTGTCCTCAATATGACACTGGAAAAAATCACGACGCATCTCTTCGTTCTATTGCAACACAGATCGTGCATCTCTCGCTCTTCGGTTTGCTCTAAGCCGCGTGTTGCAATCATAAAAACAGTTATGGATGGAGATCGGGTGAGTCGATTGCTATGTTCTCCCCCATTCATGGGGTCGCCCCTTATCAGAGGAGAGCAGAAGGGGGAAAAGGACGATGATAGCTATCCCTTCGTTTCCAGTGAACACTGTCGCTTCTGCCAACAGCTTCTTCTTTTCTGAGCAAAAAGTGAGCCCTTTCCTTCAAATCATCTCTTTCTCACAATATTTAGTATGGATAAATTTTAGTGTGTATGTTTCTTTTGGCGAAAGACAAGAGCGCCACGAATGTTTGCGACAAAATGGTGAATTGGTTGACACTTGCGCTGTTGAACCATCTGTACATCACACCATTTCGGCGCAATTGACCATGGTATACTTGTCTTTCACCCTTTATTGCAGTGTCTGTGTCCGTGGCGGTCGATGATGACCTCCTCGTGATCACTCGGCTAGCCTGGGAACCGTACGTCATCTTTCTCTCCATCGTCCTCTTCGCGCATATTCTTAAATTCTGGGACATGCGCGTTCATATGACCTTCATCGTTTTTGCCGTTCCCGTGTTCGAGATGAACATAATCATCTCTCTCTGCATCTACCACACGCTAGAGAAGATTATGTGGCTGTTCAACCACGCTCTAGGCAGGCACAATTTCGACTTTCGTATTGGCCAATTTCTCTCAGCTTTCTCTTTCTTCTCGTTAGCATATTTGGCCCGGTTCTTTGCCGTCAATACACCCTTTCCTGCCCATCTAATGACTTTTGTCTTCGATATTACTCATGGAACGTGTAACTCGTTGTTACTTAGTGGAGCAGTTAGGGAAGCGTTGAAGTTCTTGGAACTCACTCGCCACGTGATATTATGCCGAACACCTCGAATTCCGGAATACGCTAAATGGCCGATTTTAGCTACTCATACTTAACAAACATCGATTTTCATTTCTCCTCTGGTAGGATCTTGTACTGTCATATGCCAAGTCATTCGTGTATTATAAGCCACAAACGTTGTACAGTTTCATTTCGAGTATATATTTACGAGTATATAATAAGTCATGTGCAGTCTCCCCAAATGAATAAACGTGTCCGATAAAACATACATACTTTTCACTGAAACAATAATTTGTTCGGTTACTTATCACAACGCATTGTTTCTGTTACAGTAGTTTATATTAGGCCCATATGAATTCGACTATTGTCGAATTGATATGCACCAAATATCAATTCGGCAGATCAAAAGAATTTCGATGTGTTAGCACTTGAATATTGAAACGTAGTTTATCGTTCGGTTCATTATCGCGTGTGTATAGAAAATTCGTCTTCTCTATTGTCTTCCAGTGAGTCCAGAATCATTGGAACCCTCAGCAACATTCACAGGACCGGACTCTGCTTTCTTGTTTGAACCCCAGAAAGCAGCGTATGCAGGCCATCCATAATAAGCGACTGTGGGGTATCCATAGTAGGAGGAAACGTAGGAGGAGTAGGCGGGGAGCTGAAAGTGAATGATACTGATGATAGAAGTCGAGAAATAAGGAGAAGAACTCTTACAATGTACTGGGCGTCTGAAGGAGAAGAAACGAAGGAAGCAACGATGCAGAGAAGAGCACTGAATTGGAACAATTTGTTGAAGACAATAAGAAATGAACTCACATCTTTGCGATCATTGTTGAATGTGATGGGAAGATGTCTACTGTCTTCTCTCCTCTACTTTTATACCAGATTCTGTGTACTCAACCCTACGGCGTTCATGTTCTTCCAGTTGTTTGACAACTTCGCACCGACGTGTATTTTGATTCCTACGCAAATGGAAAGAACGTACAAAGAACATGTCTGCAATGGTTTGATATGCTATATAGTATGACTTGTTTTGGCTGCTGTATAAGACGTTTTCCTAACCTTTTAGTTCCCTGAGCATTGTGTTTCAGTGGTCATATGTGAGAAAAACAGGATCCCTTAATGAGGGACGAGTCATTATATAATGATTCGGGTTTGGAATCGCCTAGGAAGCGACAGAAACATTTGCGTAAGTCTGGAGCAAAAATGGGCGTAACTTTCATACAGTGAAAAGGATAATCATTATTATTTGCATTTTCGACAATAAAATATGTCCAAGTTTCCTTTCTTCATGTAGAACCTAGTAGTCCATCACTTGTAGTCATTTATTGTCCTTTTCCCATGTCTACCTATTTCTGAGGAAGCTTCTTCTTATCACCATTGTATCTTTGTAATGGCTCCCTTGTACTCGTACTAATTTCGCCTCTCTTCTTATCACACTTCGCTGTTCTTCAGGGTCCGCATAACATTCATTCCTGGGCGTTCAATTCGATCAACATAAAATGTGAGTTGCATCACGATGGAAGTTATGCGAAAGGGATACTGTAGCGGAGATGGCACAAAGACCCTGTGGATGTTTGATTGACTGACATTGTCAATACCTAATTAGTAGGGTGTCACTAATGGGACCGCTCCCGGGACTCCCGGATAGGAATGAATGACACCCTAATAATTAGTCATCAATCAATGTTAGGGTCGGATACTGAATACGGAGACAAAGAACGTATTTCAGTCTTCACACGTAACGCGGCCGGCCAGATCATCTGGAAGTTCTTGTTCATCCGATGGGTTCTCCTCGCATCCAAGGCCATGCGCTACATTCTCCCAATCTTGATCCTCGCCCTTATTATGACCGATCGTCTTCCTCCCTTCAAGATCGACTTCTACGCCTTGTTCGTCACAGACAAGGCATTCTTCCTCGCGCGCGCTGTCCAGAGACCCATGCACTATAATGTCTTCCGAGATATCGAATTCTTGCTCATGTGTATTGCTATATACCTTCTAATGAGCCTTCAGATGATTACCCCCAACAATTATAAGTTCCTTCGAATACTATCGGACAACATTCTAATGGGAATAACTGTGGAGAACACAGTGGCAACACTAGAGGTTCTTGAGCAGATCTATCGCCCTCGGCGCATATCCATCGAATCTGAGCATCTACTATCCTGAAAGATCTGCTAGAAAACACCTTCCCATATTCAACAGTGAGCACATGTGGTTGCCCAGAATCCTCCACCATACTGGAGCATTATGCGCATTCTCTTTTTATTGCAATTCGACTTTACACCACATGTCATACCCTCGACTACTGATCTCTCTCATCGATAATAAAGTTCATTTATCGTTCGGTTCAACGGCATTTGTACAGACAATTCCTCTTCTCTATTGTCTTCCAGTGAGTCCAGAGTCCTTGGGATCCTCAGCAACATTCACAGGACCGGCCTCTCCTTTCTTGTTCGATCCCCAGAAAGCAGCGTATGCAGGCCATCCATAAGAAGCGACTGTGGGGTATCCATAGTAGGAAGAAACGTAGGGAGAGTAGGCGGGGAGCTGAAAAGAAATGTCTCAGAGTGAAGAATGTAATTGACGAATAAGGAGGGGTGGGAAAAGACTTACAATGTATTGAGCATCGGAGGGTCCAGAGAGGAAAGCAGCAACGATGCAGGGAAGAGCACTGAATTGGAACCATTTGTTGAAGACAATAAGAAATGAACTCACATCTTTGCGAACATTGTTGAATGTGATCGGAAGATGTCTACTGCCTTCTCCTCCCGACTTTTATACCAGACTATGTGTACTCAACCCTACGGCGTTCATGTTCTTCCAGTTGTTTGACAACTTCGCACCGACGTTTATTTTGATTATTAGGCAAACGGAAAGTACGTGCAAATAAAATTTCTGCAGTGGTATGATATGCAAGACAGTACGGCCTGATTTTCTTTGCGCACTACCTTTTTACATGCCTTTGAGCTCCATGGACATTGTGTTTCAGTGGTCGAATGTGAGATAATCATGATCCTTTAATGAGCGATGAGCCATTACATCATGACTCGGGATCGGAATCGCCTAGGAAGCCACAGAAACATTTGCTGAAGCAAATATGGGCGTAACTTTCATATAGTGAAAATGATATTCATTATTACTTACATTTTCGACAATAAAATATGTTCAGGTTTACTGCACTGCAATGCCTTCCGAGATGTTGAGCTCTTCCTCATGTGCTATGTACCTTCTAATGAGTCTTGAAATGATTACGGACAACATCTATAAGTTCCTTCGCATTTTATCTGACAACATTCTGCTGGAAATCACGCTGGAGAACATCGTGGCTACACTGGCGATTCTTCGCCAGATCTATAGCCCGCGTCTTATCTGCATCGAATCTGAGCACCTTCTTTCATTAATGATCTGCTGGTTCCGACCAGACTTTATCGTCTAGACATCTTCTCCATCTCCTTACCTCATTGTCAGATTCGACAGCATCCTCAAGGAATGTACATGATCCTATTTCAAAAAGTAAAAAACAAATGATATTTGACCTTCTTCATCCTGTCACTTGATTCGACAGTTCTTTTGACTTCTGAGAATGGAAATAGTCTGGCCTTAAACCATGACCAATTCTCACAATGGCATGCCTTATGTTCTTAAGCCCCTCGTCATCACCTTCGACAACAACCACATATTAGGGTAGCCAAAACAAGCATTTCTGCTTGGCTAAGCAGAGGCAAGCGGTCATTTTTAAACAAGCGCTTGTTTAAGAATGACTGTGCTAAAGAATTGATCCCAGAATTGGCTCCAAATCGATCGATATTGTGAAACAAACTACATAGTGATGTCAGATATTGATCAAAGAGTAGGCTAAGATAGAATTTGGTGGATTTTATAGGTACTGCACAGTAAATAAGCGACTCATTCTTAAACAAGCGCTTGTTTGACGGCCCCCTTAAACAAGCGCTTGTTTAGACCGGTCTCGCCGGCCAGAAATGAATGAGTGCTTGTTTACGCGCTTGTTTAGGCAACCCTACCACATATGCTTTATGTCACGCATATAATCTTCCTCCTATTCTTCATTGAAGCATCATACCGTATGATTAATACGCATACTCATTTTTGTGTAACATGTTGATACACCGCAATGACGGCCACTGATTTGTTTACAAAAAACGCTTAGCGCATTAAAACGTTCATTCATTTATCGTTCGGTTCAACCGCATTTGTACAAAAAATTCGTCTTCTCTATTGTCTTCCAGTGAGTCCAGAGTCATTGGGACCCTCAGCAACATTCACAGGACCGGCCTCTCCTTTCCTGTTCGATCCCCAGAAAGCAGCGTATGCAGGCCATTCAAGTGCACATTTATCGAAGATCATCGCCAATATGAATAAGATTGTCTTGGTGATTATGGTAGTCAGCATCATTGTCAGTCGTGAAGTAGCAATACGGCTTAGTAATTTTGGCGTGCAAGAAGGTCGATTTGGAAGCAACAATCAATCCCATCTTACCCACGGGATTGTACCCCACTGAATTGTGTTTAAAATACATCAAAGCATTAGCTCATTGTCAATAAAGTTTATCGTTCGGTTCAACCGCATTTGTACATGCAATTCCTCTTCTCTATTGTCTTCCAGTGAGTCCAGAGTCCTTGGAACCCTCAGCAACATTCAGAGGACCGGCCTCTCCTTTCTTGTTCGATCCCCAGAAAGCAGCGTATGCAGGCCATCCATAAGAAGTGACTGTGGGGTATCCATAGTAGGAGGAAACGTAGGGGGAGTAGGCGGGGAGCTGAAAAGAAATGTCTCAGAGTGAAAAATGTAATTGACGAATAGGGAGAGGTGGTTAAAGACTAACAATGTATTGAGCCTCGGAGGGTCCGGCTAGGAAAGAAGCAACGATGCAGAGCAGAGCACTGAATGAGAACAATTTGTTGAAGACAATAAGAAATGAACTCACATCTTGGCGAACATTGTCGAATGTGATCGGAAGATGTCTACTGACTTCTCTCCTCAACTTTTATACCAGACTCTGTGTGCTCAACCTCCCTGCGGCGTTCATGTTCTCCCAGTTGCTTGACAATATTTGCTGCTTATGTTTACGACAAACAGACATAGAGTTCAGCATCAATCTTGCACGAAGAACATATATTTTAAAAAATTCTGCCAGCGCAGTTAAATGCTAAAAAGGCCTAACGGTATGAATGAATGATGTGGTGACTCCGAAATATCGTGGGACCTGAAATGTTGCAAACTTGCCGATTTCAAAAAGACCGGACGGATGAAGGACACGTGGATGTTTACGCTAGTCAAAGTGTTCAATTCATTACTAAGGTGTAAATGCATATGGCTAGAGAAGATGGACCTTGTAAAAGAAAACGAAGAGATTATGAACCACTTGCACTTGTTTTTGTTTTAACAGGTGGTCGATATCCCTTGTAATCCGGGAGAGTTTTCATTGAAAAGCACGTTTCGGAGGATCCCATTCTGAGTCTCACTCGCATAATCCGTTGCACTTCTTCTTCTTCTTTCATGGTGGTAAATGAAGTAGTACATAAGAGACGGCACACAAGTAAGATGTTTCTGTACAAGCTATACACATTTCCATCATTTTCTCAAGGATCAAAATAAATTGCAGAAGTTGTCAAACACCGAACGTCGCCGGGTGAAAGAGTTTTGCACACATTGTCTGGTATAAAGGACGAGGAGAGAACACAGTAGACATCTTCCGATCACATTCAACAATGTACGCCAAGATGTGAGTTCATGACTTGTTCCTTCCACGTATTTTTCATTTGCTGTCGAAGATTCAACCAAACCGTTATTATTCAGTGCTCTTCTCTGCATCGTTGCTGCCTTCCTCGTCGGACCCTCAGAGGCTCAATACATCGTATGCCTTTTACTGCATCTCATCTCAATTCAATATTCATCCCTAGAAATTCCACTTCAGCTCCCCGCCTACTCCCCCTACGTGTCCTCCTACTATGGATACCCCACAGTCGCTTCTTATGGATGGCCTGCATACGCTGCTTTCTGGGGATCGAACAAGAAAGGAGAGGCCGGTCCTGTGAATGTTGCTGAGGGTCCCAAGGACTCTGGACTTACTGGACGGCAATAGTGGAGTAGAACTATCTGTACAAATGCGGTTGAACCGAACGATAAATGAATGAACGTTTTAATGCGCTAAACGTTTTTTGTAAACAAATCAGTGGCCGTCAGAGGCCGTTGTTATGACATTGCGGTGTATCAACATGTTACACAAAAATGAGTATGCGTATAAATCATACGGTATGATGATTCAATGAAGAATAATAGAAAGATTATGTGCGTGACATAAAGAGTACGTGGTTATTTTCGAAGGTGATGATGAGGGGCTGAAGAACACAAGAAGTCATTGTGAAAATTGGTCATAGTGTAAATCCAAGATCTTCCCTGTTAGCATCGACCGATGCTGAGCGGCCGATGGAATCGTACCCCCGATGATCATTCGCCCCTTTCACGGCGATGGAATCGGCCATACGACCGCTAAGAATGAACGATGGAATCGCAGGGGCGAATCTTGCGCGATGCCCCACTCAACTGGAAATACACATTGTCACAAATATTCCTCGACGCAGAGTACCTCTTCTTTCTTTCCCTCCTTCCCCGTGCTTTCAAGTTTTATGTCACCGTTGCACCTTGCATATAGATGGTCATGTGCACGTTAAACTTTGCGTTGCGCAATATTTCGGTTCCGTGGGAGTTTTGTTTCACTATTACGTTTACGGATACGGAGACAGAGTTAAAAATCGAGTTAACAACGCATTGTAGCCGAGAGAAGGTGGTCGGAAGATGTCTACTGTCTTCTCCTCTTAACTTTTATACCAGACTCTGTGTGTAGTAGTAAATATGTTTTGAATATTTGTCATCCCAATGGAACTTTGACTCTGAACCACAATTTTCTATAAATAGTACGGGTTAAAAATAAGCTAAAACTCACCTGAAAAATGAGAGCACACTCTGTAAAAAAAGTAACGTACTGAATACTCATTTATTCCCGAAAATATAATACGTCCCACTCCCTGACATTCTTCAAGTGCACATTTATCGAAGATCATCGCCAAGATGAATAAGATTGTCTTGGTGATTATGGTAGTCAGCATCATTGTCAGTCGTGAAGTAGCAATACGGCTTAGTAATTTTGGCGTGCAAGAAGGTCGATTTGGAAGCAACAATCAATCCCATCTTACCCACGGGATTGTACCCCACTGAATTGTGTTTAAAATACATCAAAGCATTAGCTCATTGTCAATAAAGTTTATCGTTCGGTTCAACCGCATTTGTACATGCAATTCCTCTTCTCTATTGTCTTCCAGTGAGTCCAGAGTCCTTGGAACCCTCAGCAACATTCAGAGGACCGGCCTCTCCTTTCTTGTTCGATCCCCAGAAAGCAGCGTATGCAGGCCATCCATAAGAAGCGACTGTGGGATATCCATAGTAGGAAGAAACGTAGGGGGAGTAGGCGGGGAGCTGAAAAGGAATGTCTTGGAATGAAAAATGTTGTTGACGAATAAACAGCGATGGTAAACTACTTACAATGTATTGAGCCTCGGAGTGTCCAGCGAGGAAAGCAGCAACGATGCAGAGAAGACCACTGAATGATAACGATTTATTGAAGGCAACAAACGGGAAATATTTCAGAAGAAATATGAACTGAACTCACATCTTGGCGAACATTGTTGAATGTGATCGGAAGATGTCTACTGCCTTCTGTCTTCAACTTTTATACCAGATTCTGTTTGTGCTCTTTCACCCCACGGCATTCAGTGTTTGACAACTTCTGCAACCCCGGCGGTGTTCATGTGCTTGTTTGACATCTTACGCTACTTATTTTGATTACTAAACAAACACTAAAGATTTGCACGAAACGTTTCATTTATAGAGATGATATTTCGCATTCTCTTGAAAGTTTGTGATGTAAGGGGGTTGATTGTCATGATTCATGAATAACATCACCAGTTGCAATCTTCTCATTGATGGCTACATCCGACATGGTTGATTTTATCCTGGACTACGTTGCCGTCAGATATCTCCATCGCGCAATTGTGGACTTTCTCGGGGGATCATTATTCCCACTCAAATGCATCAAATTCATGACCAAAACCGTTTTCGTCTTCATTTGAACTGGGCATCACGGCAACTTCCATCTAATATGAACGGTTGATGAGCCCGTACCAAACCTATTCAATTACCTCCAACATTAGTAACTTATTCGTCAGAACGTTGGAGGTTCCACAGTATTCCTTATTTCCTGCCTGTAATAAATGACTTGCACTCATTGTCAGTAAATTATTCTTCGAAACGAGATAGTACTTTTGATAGCTCGAATGATGCGACTGGAAGTCATAGAATGACGGGTTGTGGACTGTCAATGACGTATGAATGACGTAGTGTATGACCAATCTCCTGGCCGCAGATAGCTCTTCCGAGGCTCATCTACATATTTCGCACCCCTCTGGACTGACGTGAGGTATGGTTGCCTCAGTAGAGTGGTCTTGTGGCTTGAATGCCGGTTGTTCCACTTCGTGCTGTCCACGAAGAAGCCTTCAAGCCCTCTCTCACTCGCAGTAACTGCACGAGCACTCGCACGCATGGTTTTGCACGATATCATTCGTATCTGCGGGAAAATGGACATTTGCGCGAAACTGAGTGCACATCACAATTGCCATTCTCTTGTTTGTTTTGTCGCTGTCTGCATGGAACAGCACTCGCCCAGCATGATACTGCACGATTTCTTCTTTTAACGTCATTCGAACCGGGATGTTTACGGGGTCCGGTATGGGAATACGGCCGGCAGTCAACCGTGTTATGGAAGTTTGCGTCACGATAGTGAAATTGCCAAATTCATCATCTATACATCTATATATACATGAAGACTCAAGCGCCAAATGTTCTATTGTGGCAGATATGTTCATGTCGTTGTTGCCTTTCACCCATGATTACACCTTTTCTTCACTCTGCATGTACACTCGCACAGTTCCTGTCCTGCATGGACCATGCTTTCTTCAGCAAGTTTTACTTTGTGCATGATGGCACTGGCAAAAAAATGCAGCAACGCCATGGACATTTGCGCCATATTGGTGAAATGGACACTCCAGCCTGCCGAATTTGATTTCACCACGACGGCGTAAATATTCAAAGATGTTGATGTTGTCTTTCTACCACTCGCACATAATACGTGTGCATTCGTCTGAACGCATTTTTCAGAGATTCATCACAGAGGAAGTTACAAAAAGATGGTCTCCTTGGGAACCGAAATCTATCTCTGTGATCATTTTGTGCCCGGCTCATCCCAACATCGCAAAAGTTCGTGCAAGCAGTCATGTGCGCTCACTCTCGTATTATACAATGTGGTTTATTTCTTATACGTGAAGGAAACTAACCCATGTTCCCTGACTCAAAAAATGAAGAAAGGATGTGGCCAGGGCACTCATTTCGAATCTCAGTCGAGCCCATGCACTCTGAGCATACTGTAAATTGTCCACTCGTAGCAATTGTCTGTCGAACATGGAGACAATTGCTTCGCGCTAATTAAACGAAATGAAAATTCATTTTGTACCGATTTTGAAGCCCTAGTCCATTCCTTCTGCTTCCCTCTATATTCCACTTATAGGACTCGGTCACTGTTCATTTCTTTCGTCATTCCGTCTACTATGACCTGTACGGAGCGTGAGTTATCCTTTCTTTGGTGTCTGAATCGATGTGTGAAGCGTTGATATCGCCACAGGCTTAGCGAGGCTTAGCTAATACCGAGTCATAATATCTAATAGTTTTTTTCCAACATGAAAAAATTCGCTCGAGGAAAATCAGCTGGTGACGTTCCCCGATTTTTGGAATGTTATAGACGCTATCTCTATTTTTGGTTGTTTTACGAAGAGGAACGCAGAGCGGAGGCTGAAATGTGCATTTGCGACACCCCCAGAATTCGATGATGTGCTGCTTTTAGCTCGCATCAAGCACGTCAATGGAATGAGTATGTGGAAGGAAACCATTGCGGGTCTCACGGTTGTCACCCTCCTTCGAGTGGCTGAAATACTCAGGGATGGTCTTCTGGACGTTCTTCTCCTCGTTGGAATACTACCCTCCTTCAATTTTCAGCCTTCCATTTCCTTCAGGTAACAATCCCCTTCCACTGTTTTGGAAATCCTATAAAACATTACTTTAAGAATGTCGGAAGTGTGAAATTATGGTGGGTCCATATGAAAAAAGGTTCTCGAAATAATTATGCATCCTAGCCGAACTGTTATACATATTACACTCGCTACTCTTTTTGACCGATTGTGCTCTCTCATGTTTCCGTGCTATTTTGTTGTTTCTCTGACCTTCTATTTGGATTTAGTATATGTTTCACCCGGAAAAAATCATAACGTCAGGTTCTGAGTAACAGTTCCCTTAGAGTGACTAAACATAGAATGGCATTTACCCTCCATTTCAGCCTGACAACCTTCTACCTCTCCTTAAAGGCCCTGGAGGCCATAATCAGCACCGTGGAGAGGCGTCCATTCAACTTCTATATCCATGAGGACCTTACCTTCATTGTCCTCTTCACAACATTTCATGTGTTCAACCTCTTCGCTGAACCCTTCTTACTAATCACTCTCATGAAAATGTGTGCAAACTGTTTGCTCCTCACTCGCGCGCTGAACAATGTTATCACCATTCTGCAGTTGGCTCGTGAGGCGTTTACGCACAAAACCGCATCTCATAGCCCCACTAGTGAACGCAATTCGGAAAATATATCCTCCCTAATCTCCAATGAACGGATGTCTATCAACGTGAGGGATATCCGATCCGAAGATATTGGGGAGGTTAGCATGCCCGAAATGTGTTCCCTAGTCCCCACACCACGTCCCCGTCCACCGCTAATTCGAAGACAGGCCTTCAGAATCCCCAAACCTCCCAGTGATCTCGCCCCCGTTCCCGAAACGGAACAGTAGCCATTCTCCTTCTCTCTATCAAATAATGTTCTCCATATCGATATTTTATGATTTGCACTACCTCATTATTTTTGTTATGTTCAAATTCATAAAGATTCAGCATATTTTTTAGAAAATGAATTTTGAGTATCAAATACGAACAGTTTACAAAATCCGCGTTTCTTTCATTAAAAAAAACGCGGATTTATCACCCTCTTATCCTCACACAGGATCCCAAAAACAGACAAACACTGATTTACCCAGATATATCAGTTCTTTGAAAAATTATACCATTTGCAAAATCATTTATCGTTCGGTCATCATCACATTTGTACATTCCTCTTCTCTATTGTCTTCCAGTGAGTCCAGAGTCCTTGGGATCCTCAGCAACATTCACAGGACCGGCCTCTCCTTTCTTGTTCGATCCCCAGAAAGCAGCGTATGCAGGCCATCCATAAGAAGCGACTGTGGGATATCCATAGTAGGAAGAAACGTAGGGGGAGTAGGCGGGGAGCTGAAGTGGGTTTAATTAGAAACTTATTGCTGGTATTCAGATTCTTACAATGTACTGTGCATCAGTGGAAGTTGAGAGGAAGGCAGCTGTCATGCAGAGAAGAACACTGAAAGGTCATTCAATGAACATAGTCTATTCCTCATCTGATCATGCAACCCGCCCCAAAAAATTCACAGTTCGCAAAGAAACTCACATCTTGGCGAACATTGTTGAAGGTGATCGGAAAATGTCTACTGCCTTCTCCTCCCGACTTTTATACCAGACTATGTGTACTCAACCCTACGGCGTTCATGTTCTTCCAGTTGTTTGACAACTTCGCACCGACGTTTATTTTGATTATTAGGCAAACGGAAAGTACGTGCAAATAAAATTTCTGCAGTGGTATGATATGCAAGACAGTACGGCCTGATTTTCTTTGCGCACTACCTTTTTACATGCCTTTGAGCTCCATGGACATTGTGTTTCAGTGGTCGAATGTCTTCTCTCCTCTACTTCTATTCCAGATGCCCAACTCTTTCACCCCGCGGCATTCAGTGTTTGACAACTTCTGCCACTTATTTTGAACCGTGAGAAAACGATGTCTGCGTGCCGAACAATTCTTTACGTCAAAAGATTTTTTTTCGCATTTCATCTTTATTCGAAAGAATCCAATAGGTAAATTGAGAGTGATACAAAAATAGCTAAATTTATTAGCCTTCAAACTACTAATGCGAATATGACTGTGATAAGTGGAAGTGTTCTTAGAAATATTGGGAATTGTAATATCAAAATGCAGAAATTATTTTTAAAAATATTAAATGCAAAATAACTAATAATAGATTGCATTTTTAGGATATGTAATTTCTAATCGAACATATCGGAAAAATAACAGCATCCTATGGAAAATTCGGACATGAAATGGTCAGATATGGATAAAATATTCAGTAATAATGACGTTATTTTACTACGAATTCACAACTAAATGAGGAATCGGCCTATGAAAAACTGAAAGTAATTGCATAATATAATATGTGAATAGATCACGGATCAGACAAACTGAACCATTCAATACTAAATTCCTAATTCTAATATGTACACGGGAAGGCAGATACAGCAACAGTGGATTAGTTGCTGGTCCGTCTCTTCCCTTCATTGAATCATCGTAGAGTATCATCGCTCGTACACACGTTAGCTTAACAAGAATCGATTAGGATCAAGCAAGGAAGGTAGTTTTAGGGTGGTTGAAAACTCACTCGTCGTCTTCGTCCTCAATATCAGCAGATATCGGAGGAAGAAGTGGAATGCTCAATCTCGTCTGCAAAGAAAAATTAGTTGCTTGGCTTGGCACCCCTTCCCTCCGAGGAATAGCATAGTCTTAACTCAAACTACAGTGGCTAGAAGTCTGATAGACATGACCTCCACATGGATAAACTCTCAATCCCATGAATAATGAATTACCGTACCGTGGACTCTTCCTCATCCTTGCTCTCTTTTTCATCGCTATTCCTTGACTTTCTGGCTCTCTTCCTCTTTGGCCTGTTCTCCTCCTCCTGGTCACTGTCCGAGTCGTATTGGTACTGAAGCAAGTGAAGATTACATATTATGAATAAAGGAGGAGTGAACGGTTGGATTCTAATTAAACAGTTAGAATAAAGAATGCGTATTTGATACAGAGTCACCGGAATACGATGAAAACTTACAGCTTGGAATTGATAGAGGGCGGTGAGAGAAGAATTTCTCCTCAATGGCCCGTCCACAGTGAATTCAACCTCCTGCTCCACCGACTTTCCTGGAAAATGGTGTTTGACTTGCTGTAATAAAAAAGATCTCATGAATTACAGCGAAACATGCCATTTTAACGTCAAACATGAAGAAAAGCTCACGTTTGCTTCCTTGAGCAGACTGTGCAGGCTTGGCTTCGACCTGGGGAGTATTCTGATTCTTATCCACCTGCACATCAGCCACAATCTGTTCATCCTTCTTCGATTCCTCTCCCTTCTTGTGGCCCGGGAAGTTGCCGTGCTCCTTCTGTAATTGGAAAAGTTCGAATATTGCGAAAATTACCATGATTATTAGTTTTAAAGTTTTGAAAAATAAAATCACCCTATGTTTCATTCTCCAATGTGTCTTGTTCTTGGAGTGCTTAGGGAAGGTCTCGGGGCAAAGAGAACATCTAAAATGATTTTTGTTGATTTCACAGATTGAAAGGGAACGAGGAGAAGTGAGAAATATAGCAAAATGTATACCTGTAGATGTTTCCGTTCAGTTCCGGGTGTACGTCTGCTGCGTGCTTGTTCAGATTGTATTCGTACTGCAATGATGTCTCATAGCTCAGGTTCTTCTGCATGGAATAAATCAGGTGGTTCTAAATCGGTAATTTATCGTTATTCTTCTCCGCAGCGCGGTTTTCTATCAGTCAACCGTTCAGTGAAGAAGAATGACGACAAATTTACAGATTTAGAGCCCCTGTAACTGTCCAAAGCATGGATAGTAACTGACCTTAAAGACGATTCCACAGACCGGGCAGTCAAGCGACTTCTTGGCTGCGCCCTGAATGTAATAGATTATTTCCGAATTATGGCAATTTATGCGTTTGCTACAATCCTTAAGGATCAGCATTTAGACTAAAGACTAGGGGTCGCATTACGAAACTGTGTTGACAGCTGTCCATTTCTTTCATTCCTAGCAGTCGTCACTTCGCAGAGACGACCGCTAGGAAAGAATAAATAGACGACTGTCAACAACGCTCCATAATGCGATCCCTACATGTATTATTACGACTTTCAAAAGTCAAATAAAGAGAAGACAAAATTACCGTATGATCTCCTTCATTCTCAGTGTCCTCTTCAGTCGTCACAGTCATGGTCATCTGCCCTCTTCTCATTTTCGCTTCCTCCGCTCTCTTCAGCTTCTGTTCTTCCTTCTGTTTCTTGGCCATTTCCTTCTTCATAACCGCCTCCTCCCTCCTTCCCTTGATCTCCTCCTCCTTCTTTCTCCTCAATTCCTCCCTTTCTTTCAGCATCGCTTCCTTCTTGGCCTTCTTTTCTTCTTCCTTCTTCCTCTTGAGCAACTCCACCGCTTTCTTCTTCAGTTCCATCTCTATCCTGACTGTTTCTTCCTCCTCCCTTTTCTTCCTCAACTCCTCCTCGATCCTTGCCCGTTCCTCTTCCTCCCTCCTTTTCCTCATGATCTCATCCCTCTGTCTCTCCTCTTCTTCAGTCTTCTTCTTCAATTCCTCGAATCTCTTCAGCCTCTCGTCCCTTTCCTTCTTCTCCATCTCCGCTTGTCTTTTGATCAAATCTTGATCCTCCATCATTTTCCTGTCCAAATCCTTTTTCTTCTGTGCTGCAGCGATCTTTTCCTCCTCCGCTTTCAGCCTGATCTCATAGTTCTTTTGCATGAGCTCCTCCATTCGTCTTTGTTGCTCACGCGCCATCTTTTCCCTGAAAGATTTTTTTCATTTAATCAATCCATACTGAATGATAGATTTACAATCGAAAGCAGCAAACATGGAAAGTTGGCAGATTAGAATAGGACTATTGCTACTGTAGATGCACAATGAAATTCAGAAGAGGAACTCACGCTTGAGTCTCGTTGAGATGTCTCCTCTCGTGACGAATGTATGCTCCGAATTTGGGGATTGACTTGCCGCACTCATCACACTAAATGAAAAAATATTTTGTATCACAGTAAATGTTCATTCTGCAGTATCCAAAAGCATTAGTGCATTTGCGCAATGTGTTGCACAAGCGACACCTCTCAACATTCTTCGCATAATGTATAATACTATAAACATTACTCACATCGAAGTACTCTGTGTCGCTGTGGATTTCCAGGTGCCTTAACATGGGAGCGATTCCCTTACAGTGTTCCGAGCAGTAGGGGCACTGGTAGATCTGCTTCTTGTTCAGCTGAAATATAAACCATGATTTGAGAATCGAAGGAATTCGGGTTGGAATGATACTTCTTTCATATCATATTTTCTGCATGACACCTCAATTTGGCATATGATAAATATTATAAATATTTTTAATACCTCGCCCTCCTCTAGCCTGATCTCATCCATCTCGCTCTCCTCGCCCGGGCTGACAAGCTCTTGCTTCACAACAAATGATGGCTGAAATAAACGACATTAGGTTCATCCGCAAGCTCCACTAACCGTTTACTCTGTATTTTTGCAGAAGATGACTGAATATCATGATGTGAGTACCTGTTTGTCTACCGTATGCTCCTTCCTCCATTCTTTCTTCCCTGTTCTTTTCTCTTCAGTCTTCTTGCACGGAGTCTTTGGTGCGATAGGCGACATCTTCTGCAGAAGCGCGACCTGCAAAGAATCCACGTGTATTTTGAAACTTTTTTTAGAAAAAAATAAAAAATATATTATTTTTGAATTATTTTTTAAAATGAAAATCTTACATCTGCACTCTCTGGGCTCTTCCTCGCCTCCTCATTCTGATTGTCTGAGAGAGGAGACATTTCTACCACTACCATTGGCTCCTCGTCGTTCTTTTCCTGCAAATGTTCACTATGTTGATGCAAATTCGTCGCTCATTAACCGCAGAAACCCCGAAATATAAGCGATTCTTACTTGGGAATCGATCTTGGCTGCGCTGTACTCGTTCATCTCCTCTTGCTGCTTCCTCTTTGTTGGAGTGACGGGAGGAAGGGTCGGCTGAGGTTCATCGACCAAAACCTGCAAAGGCTTCCATATTCACATAAGAGACATCTTCTGTAAGAGTGGACCTCCAGGCCAATTCCTTTGCACAGTTTCTCAACTTTAGGTCTCTGAATTGGCTGCAAACTTGGTTTTAGGGCAAATCGACCCCGTAGATCACGAATTTGTGGTCCGTTTGAA
>JACMIF010000584.1:0-15037 GCA_014805445.1 Diplogasteroides magnus | reverse complement strand
TCAGCTGTAAAGAACCTCGGCGAGGTTCTTTTCATTTCGGTTCGATAGAGCGGTCTAAAGAACCTTCTAAAGAACCTTCGAAAGAACCTTCGAAAGAACCTTCGAAAGGACCTTCGAAAGGACCTCCTAAAGAACCTCCTAAAGAACCTTCCTTTCTCCATTCTTTGGGTTCAAAATAAAAAAAAAAAAAGCGCGGTTCAAAATGCAGTGATCGCCAGCCGCCCAGCTCGAAAGAACCTGAGTGAAATGCAAATTCACCAGGCGAGGTTCGCCCCTCGCACAATGAATTGAATTCATTCGGCGAGGGGCGAGGTTCTTTCGGAGGTTCGTTAGAACTAGTGAAGGTTCTTTAGACGGTTCATTCAGCGGTCCCTAGTAATCATAGCTCACGATTCGTTGCACTGCTTGCAGGGCATGCTCTTGAGCGGGCGAGTGGATTTTGGAGTCCTTGGTGTCTTCAACTTCCTTGCCTTCCTCTTACTTCCTCTCTTTCCCTTCTCCTTCAAGTCGTAGTCGTCGTCGTTGGATTCGTCCTCACTGCTCTCACTGTGGCTGCCGCACTCAGGATCGATGATGGTTCCGTCATCCTAAATGAACGTTATCTTCCTTCACGCGACATGTTATTATACTTTTGGACACAAATTCAGGATTTACTGTTCTACTAATTCTTAATGTTAGGAATTTGTTTGTGATTACTTGGATTCCACCTTGTCAAAGTGTAAGTCATACCTTGTCCAAATTTTCTGGATCCGGAGGCACGAATGATTCTCTGTCGAAGGTCGGGTGCTCCTGAAAATCGCTGCAATTACCACAGTCGCTCCATCAGATTTCCGATCTCGGCCTCATTGACACTATATTACTACATGTTTTATTCGACTAGGGCATCTATCCCACGATACTCGTGCAAAATCTTTGCATCCTCAATCCAGCCCATGCCTCTTGATATCTCATGTACAAAAACTATAAGGCAATATTCCTATGACGAGTACTAGGGTGGTTAGTAGAGACCTCGAAATGACTCTCAATTGACTCACTTAGTGCATTCCCTTTCTCTAACTCATTGCCGAGCGGTTGTCTATCAGATGTGAGAGACAACCGCTCGGCAATAACTTAGAGAAAAGGAATGCACTAAGTGAGTCAATTGAGAGTCATTTCGAGGTCTCTAGTGGTTAGCACGCACACGCACACCGCACTGTGCGGCCCATTTCGGCGGGCAGTAGATCAAAATCGCACGTGCGCGGGTCTCCCTTCCTATCCCTTCCCCGTAGCCGCACATGTGCGGCCATTCCCGCACACGTGCGGAGAACTGAATAGGCGCGGAGAACTGAATAGGTGCGGAGAACTGAATAGGTGCGGAGAACTGAATAGGTGCGAGAGTGCAGGGGTATTTTGGCTTTCAAGCTATGAAAATAGGATCACGATACAACATATTTGCATGCTTCTGTGGCCTTACAATATCACGAACAAGTTGCTTATATTTTGTTGATCCGATACAAGCACTTGAAATGATTGTTGAAAATGTGTAGTACTTGCCCTTTTTTGAACAGATTGATTTATATAATCACCCAAGGGAATGTCGAATACGAAATGGGAATACGACTCATTCACTCATGCATATTGTATTGCTGAAACAACCATACGGCCAAATAAAGGTTCGACACTACTCGTTCCAAAAAGCAATATTTTTACATTTTTTTTCTGATGTAAATGTATGTGCTGGAGTTCAGTATCACTGTCCCAGAACATGCCTCTACTTTGTTGTATCGTGATCCTATTTTCATAGCTTGAAAGCCAAAATACCCCTGCACTCTCGCACCTTTTCAGTTCTCCGCACGTGTGCGGGAATGGCCGCACATGTGCGGTTACGGGGAAGGGATAGGAAGGGAGACCCGCACACGTGCGGTTTTGATCTACTGCCCGCCGAAAGGGGCGCGATCTAACCACCCTAGTGAGTACGTCCTACTGTAATCAGGCCAAATACTTCATTCTTACCTTGCCAACGTGCCTCTCCAACGAGACGTACGTATAAAAGGCAGTGTAGCACACGGGACAGGGAAGCGAACCGTTGGGATCATCCTAAAAATTTTAACTGGTCATGACTAGGTACTGTAGCTCGTGGGGCGCATTCACTTTTTGTCTATGGGTTAGTAATTTATGAACAATTAGACATGTATAAATGGGATGAATTCTGTCATATGCGACAATTGGTGCCTGTTTTATACTGTAAAATTAGACACACCGAGTGGGAATACTTGATGTGCATTTCCAAGTTCTTAATGCAGTGCTCCCTCAGCAGGCACACTCTACATTGCAGTGAGACGAGAAGTGTCTTCTCCTGTGCTGCCTCCGCCTGAGCGATGAGGGACTTGAAAGAAGGTCGTCCGCGTCCACGAGCCATCCTTTTCTGCAATGCGGTTGATTCTGCAAGTCAATAATGCCACATTGAAAAGATATGTTCGAGTGATACTCGAGTTAAGGGAGCTGCACCACGAATTCATTGAAACATCATGCTTACACAACATTTCCTTGAATTGTTGTTGAAGTTTGAAATGTTGAATGATTTATTTCCTAACAAGGTGGCAATATTTCTCTTCCGCATCTCGTTTCCGCACTCTCTCCCCTACCATAGACTCCTGCCCCATGAACACAACCCACTCTAGCATGAGGAAGTCCCTGTACTCTCTTCATCTCCTACACTTTCTCGCTTCCCCCAAGATCAAAGGCCACCCTACTATCTACCGTACTTTGCAATGTCGTGACACATCAAAACATCTGTGTAACATAGGAAAGGTATCTTTCGACTTCTCACGTCCTATAGAACTGTGCTTTCACACTAAGTTCGTGGCACAGCCCCTTTAATCAGGAAAAAGTACTATGAATAGGATCGAACATGCAGACCGAAGGACTAAATATTATGTATCCCAACTGAACTGTTGGCTCTACATCTCACAGTTGAAACCTATTCTAAAACGACGAAATATCACGTAAAAGTGTGAGACCAGGGTGGCATCCAGATGTGAGACGCGTACTAGGAATAACAGTTGGGTTAGGATGCATAATATCGAAGAGATTAGTCAAGGGGAGAGACAGTTCGGTGGACGAAAGATGAGAGGATGGACGGGGACGCTCTTCAGAATGAGTTTCGATTATTGAAAGATGTAAAGAAGAGTTAGAAATAATGAAAAATTGAATGAATATATGGTGGATGCAACAATCTTTGGACCTTGTGAGAAGGATCAAATTTTGAAAGAGGAAAAAATAGAGGACAAAGTCGGTGACGAGCAAAGAGAGAGAATTAAAACGCAATCCAGATAGCGGAGGACAGTAAATATGAGGGGGAGAAGAATGATGGCAACAAAAGTGAACGGTTGAGAACGTCTCGATCCTCTTCCTCATTCTGACTGCAGGAGCATGACCACAGGGTGGGATGGAGGAACATTCAAGATACAAGGAACCGACATGGGCGGAGTTCGCTACCAATTACACGTCCAGGTCATGTAGATCGTTTATCGATGCTCACAGATTTATCGCCTGTGCCCGACCTCGGCCAATACATATCATACAAAGAACGGCCATACGCTTACATCTGACAAAAAGGGCAAATATGGTGGTAAGGAAATGGGAATAAGCACAAGGCTCGTTAAGTGATAAAGTTCGAAAATAGGGGGGGGGAATAATTGTGATAGTGCGAAATGACAGTAGCTAGATAAGTCTTCGCAAACTCGTAAAGGATGAGCACGTGAATGCGCAATTTGGATCACGAAATATGCACCAGGAATTGTTGTTTTGACACAGAATTTTAATAGGACTGAACTTCGAAGTTCTGAAGATAAGAGGATAACAATCAGTTTAAAAGGTCATACGTACTTGCGGAGTGAGGTCAAAAAGAGGAAGAGGTCGTGATGGAATGAATAGACTCGCACATGTGGTGAAGTTCTGGATGAATAACTGCGCTCATGAATGGAACTCTGAAGTGAATGGTGTCGGAAAGCTTTGACCAGAGACATTCGGGTTAAATGGAAAATGAAAAGTCACGAAAAACTGGAGAGTGTTCGTTAGGAGATGTTTCTGAAGACAGTAGCGAGACTGTTTGAGACGGAAGAGAAGAGACGTTGAGGAGAGGAATGCGGTCGGATATCTGCTTGAGATTGAATCGGTTTGAAGCGGAGCATGTCGCCCTGAGCCTCAATACGTTCCTGAATTGTTCAGCTAATGAAGATCAACTATTAAGGATCCGCAGTAAGCAATACAATGACACTTGAAATGCACGGATTGGTAATTTGCCGTATTTAACATATGGCCTAGAGAATATAACAATAAATCGGTAGTAAAGTACATTACTCATTGGTCTTATTTCCGGGGAGCGGCTGTGTCTACCAGTTATAGACAACAGCTCCGACTGAATTAGGCGAATGACAAATGCATTTTACTGCCGATTTCGAAGTCCTAGTATGTCTCATAAACGAGCCTAATAAAGAACCATCCGGAAAGACCGTAACAAATAAATTTTACTGGTGTTTGGTCTGATAATTTACGGTAGTCACGTCGTGTGTTTTGGTCATGACTCCTGCTAACTGGTGACAAAGTCTAGTAACTCGGACACATGTCTAGTGAAGGGAGAGACACGGAAATAGCAGATGCAAAGGTCCTTCGTGGTAGTTCGCACTTGCGAGGCAAGAAGTTACGATAAGACATGACGTCACTGTTCCGTATCTATGGAATGCACCTAATACAGGTTGTAAAACTGTAGTTTTGTCGTCATTCTTCTCTAGAGCGTTGTTGGTTCAATCATTGATAGACAACAGCGCGGCGGAGGAGAATGACGACAAATTTACCGTTTTAGATCCCCTAGAACCTATTGATCAGTCAGATGATTGTTTCACCTGTTTATTGAGGAAGGGAAAGGATAGAGCGTCAGTGGCGAGAGTTTTCATTTCGAGTCCAGCGTTGACAGTCATTGAGAGAATGATCTGAATGATGTAATCAATAGGGTTTCTAAATCGGTAGAAAAGTGCATATTTCATTCGTCTATTCCACTCGGAGCGGTTATATTGAACGCAGAGATTACCGCTCAAACTTCACTTTTGCTACCAAACCCCTAATAATTATTCATATCACCCGGCTTCTCAAGACCAACCCTAATGGCTCCTCCATGATTTTCGATCTGCTTGCAACTCATGGGTTTCCTCCATTTCTCGGCGATGATTTTATACGCTTCAATCCTCTTTAAGTTGTCCAAGTTCTTCTGTATCATCCCCTGCGAGTCCTTCTTGAACCGGAAAAGCTTCTGGGTGATAATTTCTGAACAATACCAAGGGTGATCAACAGTGTCCTGAACATGTTTTACTTTCCTTTGTCTCGTCGGGGGTGGCATAATCAAGTTCATCTTCAAGTCTCGTTATGATCTCTCCTCTCTTGTCGATCAAGTGTACATTCACACCGAGTACGGTAACACGTAGCTTCTCCAGCAGATCACTAGTGAAGAGATCCTCGGGAGAGAGCGACTTGGGATCGGGCCATGTGGGGATGATGTCCATATGGCATACGGAAGGATGTTCACAGATACGGGGGGCGGAGTGATTCACACAGAGTATTGAGGAATATGAAGAGGGAGGAAAGGGAAGGGAAGAGGAACGGCTGCTTTTTGACTGATTCATTCATTCTTTCTCCCCTGCTTTTCACCGTCACCGTGAGAAATAATGCTGCTCATCCATTGACGTTTCCAATTGTGGGGAACACTATATTTATGATGACGACAAGATAATACTAACGCATAATGTCGTTAAGGGCTCTATGATGAAGGAATATTGAGGAATTCAGGGATCAGGATGGGAATTGGGGCTGCAACAGTAGAATGTGCAGGCGAGGGACGAAAGTGCATAAATAATCTAGTATTTTCGTTGTATGCGAAATTGTAGATCTAGCCCCGTCGTCTATATTATAAAACACGAGTGGGGGAGGTGATGGAGGAGGAAGAATTGCATAGCAACGCCAGAAAAGAGTCACAAATAGCTATGATCACCTAAGTTGCGATCATCACAAAGACATCGACAGTAAAACTCAACGAGCAACCCATGGGACACGTAATATAAAAGACACTGGCATAATTATGAAAGACGTGGGTGGGAAATGATTGAATATCTTGTGCCACTAATCAGGTGGACGGCAGTGATGTCCTGGTACTTTCTCCTTCACACAGAAAAAAATCTGTCACCCAGCCACAGATTATGAACGCCCAATCTGTAATTAGAATACCCGCAGATTCATTCTGCCACTCAGACATAGTTTAATCTGTAGCTGATCGACAGATTCATTCTCTGGGTACTCAATCTATAGATTTGCCGACAGATTTTTTTCTTTGTGTTAAAAGGATGATATGGTAGATGGCGAAGAACTCGACGAAAATAGTTTGCTCGAGAATATGGATATAACCTCAACCCTGAAACTTATCTTCAACGTTTGTCACTCCGACCAAAACTTCCTCCTCAGCCAACTACCAAATTGTATGTACGATGGAGTAATCAATCGAAGATTATCCATACCAACAACTCGAGTCTCGTTCCCAGATATTTGCCGGGTGATTGCAGCCTGAAATTTTAAAAATCAAGGAAGAGACAGATAAAGGGAAGGAAAATGGCTTAACAAGACAGAAACGAGGAAGAAGATGGAAGGACGCTTAGGAATCAAGAGGAGGGAGATGATGGAATGAATGCTCGAGCGGTTATTGTCTATCACATCTTTTGCCTCATTTTTCATTTTCATTTTTTCTTGTATGAAGATCCATAATCATTGCGAACCTGAATCAATCACTGCATTCAATGTCCATTCGAAGAGCATTGAGTACCTCATAATGGGGAATGAGCATGGTACCCTGTTTGGATCAGGTAATTGTCATCCATAGCCAGTCAATCACATCGACTGACTGATCATTGCATGTACCTACCATTTGCTCAGGGATCAAAATAAGTGACAAACGTTGTCAAACACCGCATGCCGCCGGGTGCAAGCGTTGCGTACACAGAATCTGGTATAAAAGTAGAGGAGAGAAGGCAGTAGACATCTTCCGATCACATTCAACAATGTTCGCCAAGATGTGAGTTCATTTCATATTTTCTTCAACAAATTGTTCTCATTAAGTGCTCTTCTCTGCATCGTTGCTTCCTTCCTTTCTTCTCCTTCAGACGCCCAGTACATTGTAAGAGTTCATCTCCTTATTTTTCGACTTCTATCATCAGTCTCATTTATTTCAGCTACCCGCTTACTCCCCCTACGTTTCCTCCTACTATGGATACCCCACAGTTGCTTCTTATGGATGGCCTGCATACGCTGCTTTCTGGGGATCGAACAAGAAAGGAGAGGCCGGTCCTGTGAATGTTGCTGAGGGTCCAAAGGGCTCAGAACTCACCGGAAGACAATAGAGAAGAGGAATTATATGTACACACGCGATGATGATTAATAAACTTTATTACAACGACCATAAACTTTTGAATTTAAAGCAGACCTATTTGATACTGTTCCGTGCATATTAGCAACATGACTATGGTGTAATAGTAATGTCGAACCGGTAGAAATCCAAAAATTGAATCATTAAGTCATATTTAAATGATCTCATTGAACAGATAGTAGGTGTGGGTTGAATAAATGCACCTGAATTATGCTCCCGCCGCTCCCCACCATTCTGGAATTTGGAATGGTCTATGAGTTGGAGGAGGAGGGGGAATCAATCTTAGCCATTTGAGGAGATAGTGAAGATCAGTAGTTATCAAAAGCGGGAGATTGACTAGTATCAGAGGTGGCACGGACACTATCGCTGGGCACTGGTAGTAAAGACACGCGAAACACATAACAGGGGCTAGCTCCTTAATTTGGATGTAGGGAATGAGGCAATAGGGAAGGGAGAGGGAAATGATTTTCAATATCGCATTTACTCCGTGTATGGTGTGAAAGTAGAGAATGAAGTTGCAAAAGCCGAAGAGGAGAGAGTTTGACGAGAAGTAGAACAGAATGGCGACGAGGTTTATGTTATCGAAATGAGGTTTGTGTTCTTCTTTGCAACGACGAAGAAGAACAAGAAATCGCTTTATCATCCCAGAGACTGCAAAAGACATAATTGGATGTTCAGCAATTTATAATATATAAATCAAATACCGTCTGTACTGTCTCAAATGCGCAACTATTCACTTCGGTATTTTGATGCAATCAATGGCCCGTTGATTTTCACCCCTCGAGATAGGAACTCAACAACCGGCTTCTATTTCCTTCTTCAGCACATTTTATAATAATTTATATTGAAGTTTTATTGGTGCGGAGCCCACCCTAATAACGACAAGAACAAATGATCGAATGCAAACGCATATGAGTTGTTGCCTCGCGCAAAATGGAGGGAAATCGTCACTCGTTCACAACAATGTTTATCTAAACTACGTCTGTCGATTCACGTTCGGCATATTTTATGAATCTGCAGATTGCAATTGCAGAACGGTTAACTCAACTAACTTATCGGTGGTCTGTCCCCAGAAGAGGAAAAGTGTGGTTGGAATCATATGAATAGGAAGGGTGTCAGGAAGGAAGCGAACAAAGAAATAGTGATTCAAAACTGTGCTTGAATGGCGGTGTGCGAATGGCGATGTTTCTCCTCCAGCATTCGCAGCCAATAAATCGAGGCGCTTTTTCAACATCTCGAACCTCCGGACATTGAACATTTATCAAGAGATATCAAAGGTCTGGTGTGCTTCCTAAACAATTGCTCCACAACAGTGACACTGCCTAAAAAGTCTTGACCTTATTGTTATTGCTGTGGTGAAAATGTTAATGAACTAATTTCACCCCAAAAGTACCAAATTTTTGAATTGTGAACCATCCAAGAGAAAAATACTGGTTTGAAGATGAAGCCCTCTGGTGAAAGACAATAACGCCATGAACAGATGCTCCACTCTTCCGTCAATATTTCGGCGCAAGCGTCCATTTCACTATTATGGCGCAAAGGTCTCTGCCGCTCATCTCTTTCACACGACATATATATATCTTGCCGGGATGCTTCTGTTCTGTAGACTGACGCAAATGTTTCTATCGTTTCCTTCGCGATTCCGATCCCGAGACATTGTATAATGGCGCATCCCTCATTAAGGGATTTTGTTTGTTTCACATTAGACCACTGAAACACACAAAAACCATTTGGAAAATGTCTTGTACGGTGAAAATCAGGTCATACTGTCTTGCATATGAAACCATTGCAGAAATGTCCTTTGCACGTACTTTCCGTTTGCCTAGGATTCAAAATAAACGTCGGTGCGAAGTTGTCAAACAACTGGAAGAACATGAACGCCGTAGGGTTGAGTACACATAGTCTGGTATAAAAGTCGGGAAGAGAAGACAGTAGACATCTTTCGATCACCTTCAACAATGTTCGCCAAGATGTGAGTTCATGACTTATTGTCTTCAACAAATCGTTTTAATTCAGTGCTCTTCTCTGCATCGTTGCTGCTTTCCTAGCCGGACCCTCCGAGGCTCAATACATTGTAAGCCGTTTACTGCATCTCTTCGTTCATCAATTGATGTTTCACCCTTAGTCATTCTTTTTCAGCTCCCCTCCTACTCCCCCTACGTTTCTTCCTACTATGGATACCCCACAGTCGCTTCTTATGGATGGCCTGCGTACGCTGCTTTCTGGGGATCGAACAAGAAAGGAGAGGCCGGTCCTGTGAATGTTGCTGAGGGTCCCAAGGAGTCTGGACTCACTGGAAGACAATGATATGAAGAAATATCTGTATAAACGCCGTTGAGCCGAATGATAAAATATTGCACAATCTACCCATGTTATTACAGAAAAAATCAATTAAGCAATTATTTGAATCTTTGTCTGCATGCAGATGATAGTACTAGTTAGAGTGGGGGTGTCGATTTAATTCGACTATGACGAACCACTGACGAGCGGTTGGGCAAGGACAATTCACAGCAAAACGACCACCATCACGTAATATATATGGTGTCGTCGGTCATCACTTTTTCTCGGACTTGGTGTATCCCACCCATGGGGATGCTACGCTGAAAGTTTCAGAACGTCGAAATGTTTTTGAAGGTGTGTGCCACCCCCTCCTCCACTCTTACAGAGATTTCTCGGACATAGCCGAAATTTGGGTGGTTTCCGGTTGTCAGGCAAAAATATGTCCGAGAAAAAGTGATGACCGATGACACCATATTTTCTCGACGGGAATCGATAGAGACGGTTAAAATAAGCATCTTTTCTTGCTGACACTTTTTCTGAATGCTTCGAAAAAATTGTGCAAAAGACGTTTGAATTCGGCAGGATTCGAACCAGCGCCCTTCCAGAGGGCTCGGACAACTAACTATTTTCAAAATTTCATTATGAACTCTGCGTAAATTTTCAGTTTTAATGAATCAGGGCTGTTGATTGGGTCCTGGGCCGTCACATATCAAAAATCTGAGGGAGGTTTTTTCCATTTACTCGAAAAATTTGCGCTAAAGTGTCGTCGTATTCTGTTTTATCACAGTCCTGGCCATATAGTTTGTCCAATATGGACAAAAACTTGGATTTATATATAACTTTGGACGCTTTATCTTTTGACTATGCCACATATGGGTTAAAAATAACGTTTAAAAAGTTGATCTTTGATCTTTGAACTTTGACCTAAAATTATGAAATCGCGGCTGAAGTGTATCCCACCCCTGGGGATGTTGCTCTGAAAGTTTCAGACAAGGGAAAAGTTTTTGAAGGTGTGTGCCACCCCCTGTGGACGTCTCCTCCGCCCTTACAGAGAACGCGTTTTAAGTCACGTACGTACGTTTCACCGATTTTGCGCTAAATATTATGTATTTCTGACATTTGTGTGGCGTCTCAAGATTGTGACTTTCTTCAAGACTGTCCTTTGAGGGGGGATGAGTCACTGTCGCACTGTTTGATCTAATACGAAGACGCTGCATGCAAGACATTCGCGCTGTTGCAGGATGAGAATTTCGTGAATTGATTGCACATCGGCCCATTTCACGAATAGGCCAATATGGCGCAGTGACCTTCTATAGCAGGGTTTCTAAATCGGAAGTAAAGTGCATTTTTCATTCGTCTTATCAAATATCGATTGTAGAGACAACCGCTCCGAGGGGATGAGACGAATGAGAAATGCACTTTACGACCGCTTTAGGAACGTTTTTCCATAGTAGATCGCTCTACGTAAATTTTTTAATAAAGATTAGGCACGGGGGGATGTTTCCGTGAATCTCCATAAGGATGGTTGAAAGAAACTTGCGCCATGGACATTATGCTGTGATCGTGAAATTGGATTGAAAGAAGGATCGGAGAGTATTGGAATGATGCCGTCAATTGCGCGCTGCGCTGATTTGATTCTGCTTCAACCCGCTCCCCTTTTCGAGATATCAGCTTCCCGAGGGAGTTGATAGTCATCCGTAAAACGCTGTAAATTTGATCTCGAGTGGCAGTGTCGCCTTTCCGGTACGATGATTGTGAACCAAGTTATGACCAATAATGTGGCCGATTTGCGATGCGCCTGGTTGCTCCTTTTTCGTCCGACAAAGAATACCAATGCGGGGGCTGACGACAGAAAATATGGTATCAGGAGTAGTTTTGGCACCGCACGTGATTGGGCCACATTTGTTGTTGACAAAATTTCGATCTAACATAGGAAAAGCCGGAGAAGCTTTATTTTGGCATACTGCTATGGTTCAGGCTGGTTTTAGGTAAAATTAGAGAGTGTACAGTCGTCAAACAGATCGAGGATTCATACAAGGTTTTCGAAAACATTGTAGCAAAGTGGATTGTTGTTCGTCATATTTCATTTCATTTGTAATGCCTCGCATAGAACGGCCGTCCGCTCCAGTAGACGAATATCAAATGCACTTTACTACCCTAGTTCATGCTTGTAATAGGAACCTCTTTTTCATGTGCACAATCTCGAGTTAAGTACATACTCTATGCGACACCAACAATCTTTTCCATCGCGTGAAGTTTGTGCACATATCAGGAAAGACTGAAAAACCATGAGTGCATAGACCAGATCCGAGAATCGCACATGCTTATTTACGGAGGTCGTTCAACGAATTTTGAACTTGCATTTCACCTGTTCATGAAAATTGTCTCATTCTCGGTTGCTTTGATATTTCGAGAACTGTCGCTGTCTATTATGCATCCTAACTGAACTGTTGCTATAGTCTATATATTTCCCAGTTGAAACATATTCCGCAACGACGAAATAGAACGTAAAAATGAGAGACCAGAGTGGCATCCAAGTGTGAGACGCGTACTAGGAATAACAGTTCAGATAGGATGCATAAGAACTAAGCTTTCTTCAGGTGTTTCTTCGAGTTTGCGAATTCAAATCTCATTACACACTATCTTGAGGATATATCTAGTGCGCTCACTTGTCTTGAGTCTTGAGATGAGATATGTTATGAAGGTTAGCCTTTTCAAATTCGAAAACGTAGTCTTCCCATGCAGGAATGAATGCTGAAACTGCTGGATGTATCGTCGGATTCGTTCTTTGCTCGATTTACGCGACATTTCTTCTCCTTCTTCATCTCATTAAAAACCGATCACTGCATTCGCCGTTTTTCGTTATTGTCAAGGTCACAGGTACCACAATTCAAAAAGTGTGATAGGCAATAACGTTACGGACTCTTGCGCCAATTTGGTGCAGTGGGCAGACGCGCCATCGGTGCATGCCCAATTCGTTATTGTGGCGCAAATGTCCACAGGTGCTGTTGTCTATTGGGGTTTCAAAAGAGGTAGTGAATTGCATTTGTCCTTCGACTATTCTTTATTGAGCGGCCGACGGCAAAAAGCCAGAGATGAGAATAGAAGAATGACAAATGCACTTTACAACATTTTTTAAAAAAACCTGGCGTTATTCCTTCCGAGCCGTTTGTTCTAAAGTTATTGGCGAGATGTGGCTTTGGGAGAATCGAATAAATATTTTAAAAGTTATTCAGGAATATACGGACTTGTATCAGTTTTATCAACGTTTATTGTTGGCTACGGACTAACGAACAAATGGGCATATCTTATATTTCAGGTATTTTCTCATAAACGTTTATTTGAAAATTACCCTTTTTAGTTGGGAAATTACCATATTGCCCAATCAACGAAATGTTCAAGTCGGTGAAACAATTTGCACACTGATCAAAAACTGAAATTATGCGGGAAAAATAATGTTTGAACTTCCTTATCGTTTCGCACACCTTTAAATGAATACGTAATATTGTACTTGACGTCGCGTTTTCAGAACTTGGAATAACATTCTCGTAATGTAATAGATATTATCTAAACATATGCAACATGAACATTGTGCATATTTTCAGAGGTCACGGCTCCAGAGATCCTTATTTCTCTACACCACAGCTTGTTCATTGATCAACGCAGTGAAGGCCCTCAATCAGGTGGCAATGGGCGCAGTCTATTTGATCGGAAACCAGGAGGCATACACTTTTCTGGTGCAAATCGTGAGTATTTTTACGATTTTCTTGTTATTTTCGGTGTTATTTAATTTCATTCTTGAATTAATTAGAAGCTTGCTGCTTTTCAGTATGTTCTAATACATTCCTTATCCATCTTCTCCGGTCCTTGCCTTCTCGTTTGGCTGTCGTCGACTGTTCGATACGAAATGAAGCGTCTTCTCTGCAGAAACGTGCAACAAAGTCCAAATAGCACAGTGATGGTATTAGTGAAGCCGTCGATTTCGCCCGATCGTGCAATAAAGCAATTATTTTGACGAAGTTTTGGCGCCATAAGTATACCTATGCCATCAGCACATATCATGGAACTGATAATTTGATGTTGCGGACTCTGTCAGAAACGTCTCGAGTGCAATTGTTTGCTCATTCAAGCGTTATCTCGGGTGGGCATAGCATATGGGATGGGTGAAAGACAGGAGAAGCATGGACTCTTGCGCCATAAGAGCGAAATGGACAAATGCGCCCTGATTTCCCGGCTCCATTTCACCATTATAGCGCAAATTTCTATGGCGTATGTTTTATATATCGCCAACGGCGATTCGCCATACATGACGCAAGTAAATGTTGCTAAAAGATGAAGCATGTAAATGGAGAAGTGTAGAATTGTGGAATCTTCTCAAGGAACGGAATCCATCCATAAAACAAGTCAAATCATTCGCGGATGCTTCATCTTCTTCTAACAGCATGCCCCTTATCAATGACCAAATCATGCGAATGGATAAACCTTACCTTAGATAGCATGGTTGATACGATTTTAGTGAGTTGTCTCACGCGGATCGCACATCCTCCACAGATTTCGGTCTCTGGCCATAGTCGCCCATGCGTGATATCTCGTTCGAGATTTGAGTTGTATTGTCACCCAGTGAGTAATCAATTACATTATAAAGTTTGCCCGTCTGTTAATGGATAATCAGTGTAATGTAATGTAATTAGCCAAACTTGTAGATATATGTATTAGGTTGGCCCATAAGTTCTGTCACATACGCACTTCACATCGATATCTCCGTTCAAACTCAAGATATCTTCTATCCATAATTATCATAGACTCTCCACTAAAGATCTCATTCGTTGCCACCATCATTCCTTCTCTTGGGCCGGGTGGAGGACGGTCGTGTCCCTCCACTCTCCCACTGTCCATCCGGCTATCCCGGTCCCTCACCCCTTTCCTTGTCCCTTGGCCTACCCAGGAGAGGGAGGCAAAAGCCACATTTGACACGTTGGTTCTTGAATTCTCGTCTGATTTTATGGCTTATTGATCCTTCTCTTTGGTACAATCATCATGATGCCTGGAATACCACTTGCACTATACAAGATGATCGGGAGAGTACGTCGGGAGGCAGAGGATTCATTTGAGAGCAAGTTACGTGAGTTGGAGCTGAAATGGGCCCAGAAGTATGATGATTTGGAGGTAGCAATCGAGAGAAAGTATGCTGCCAAATATGTCAAAGATCAGGAGTTATTGTATGAATTGGTTGAGGCTAACAAAAGCCTAATGACTCAATTAGAACATTTGAAATCGTCTATTCAGGAAAGAGTAACTTCAGTATCTCTTAAT
>JACMIF010000583.1:14013-35540 GCA_014805445.1 Diplogasteroides magnus | reverse complement strand
TTTCCGTTTTCGGCTCAACATTTGCCGCGATTTTTTACCATAACTATTTTCAATAATGAGATTTTTAGATGCGGTTTTTTGCATTCGAAAGCCCTTATCTGTTCGATTAGAAAGTTTAATATTCTGATTTACAGTATCTCATTGATTGACATTTTGAGAAAACATGTTGTCAAGTGTTTACTCCACAATTAATTTTTCTAATTATTATCATATTGCAACGACATGAACCATCACTGATACAATAACTCTACAACTTGAAAATCCCACAGTATGTACTGGAAGTACCGACGGAATTACCACGAGTTCCGTGAAGATACCGGTATCTCCTGGTACTCACGGTATACCGCGGTATGTCCTGCGGTTCTTGCGGTACGTGTCGCCGGATGTTCAAGTACGTAGATAACTTTTCGAATGTTATATGCAGATCATCGCCAATCCAAGGTACATGGTCTACTACGAGTCTACTTCCATTCTTATTCTCATCAAATAAGCTTCAACGAGTTTCTGCTTTCTCATCGTTTTTTACATCTGTCCTGAAGGTTCTTAAATACACTATTGAAATTATGTTCCCTCGTGTCTATGGAACCGTTTTCCACTATCTAATAGTCTTCCGGTTACAGTAATCCCCTCAACCGTTCTCCACTATCTAATGGTCTTCCGGTTACAGTAATCCCCTCAACCGTTCCTACTGCCATTGTGTACAAAGGCTCCTCCATCTACAAAACGCTTGCATTTGTGATGTGTATCCATGGAGAAAGAAATGTAATAGGAAATGAGTTTTTCGCTTCTGCTAATTTTTGTATCACAATATTGCTATTACATGAAAGGTATTTGTTGTGGGAGTTGTGTAGAAATATGCAATTGTTGGATGTCAGAGGGAAGGAACGAAGAGAGATTTGTTCCACTCATATGGCCAGATTCTCATGTATATCTAGGTAGGTACAAGTCAATTGTGTGTGTAATTGTCGTGAAGACTGCACATCTTCCTGACTGTCACCATCTTTCATTCTCATTCAATTTTATGGAAATGTAATTGACGAGACTGGTGAATTCACCAAGGGAAGAGAAGATTTTAAAAAGACAATGACTGAAGAATGTATTGTATCCACAATGCGATTTCATACCAGACTCCAACTGATGGCTGTGCAACATATACAAAAAGGACTAAACAAATAGGAATGCAAATGGTCAACCTCCTCCATTAATGTTGAATGGAGTACTGAAGACAATAGTGAGAATCTTAGTGAAGGGAGAATATTTAGATGCCTGATGAAAGGATGAATGAGGAGAATGAAGGAATGGGTCCAACCTGAGTATCCACAGAAAGAGGTGCATCGTCCCTTTTAAATGTTGCATAGTTTGGTGCTGAAGGAACATTGAAGATCTCCAATTGACTGAGGAATGGCACAGATGGAGCCTGTGAAGGATAAAGAATGTTCAATAGATAGTAGATGATATCTTGTTCTGGAATGAAAAGATAGTCAATGCCGCATTCTTGTTGTTCATATTGAAAGAGAATGAAATGTGAGAATATGCAAGTTGAGAGAAATAAGTGACGATCACATCTCCTTCGTCCCAGAAGAGATCTCCCTTTGAATTGATTGATTCTGAATCAAATGAGGAATGAACAGGTAATAAGTCATTTGATACGATCGTCATTGGGAACAATGAGAAGATTGAGATTGCCCTTTCTTGAGTATACTGTAGTGTTGGAGGAAGGTTGACGAGGAATGATACAACCGGCTGAATGGAGAAGAAACTCAATGAAGAATGAGAATGAGACCTCGAATGAAAGTGGGTGAATTGACTGTTGTTGGAGCATTGAATGATGAATATCCACGTGAAATCTCAATAGAATAGACATGAATGAATGATTTGCGATATGAACCTGTCGTCCATAGTTATCTTCGTAGAGTGAATAGAATGTTGAGTTAGGAATGTATGCATTGACTGTTGTTGCCCCCTAAGTGTAATGAATGAGTGATAGTAGAGGGGACGAAGGGAATGCCTTGTATAGGACAGGTGCAACCAGAATAGATGATCCCCACATGAATTGTTCATTGAGAGATAATGTCTCGTGATCAGATGAATACTCGAAGAAGAGAGGACGAATCACTGTTTCTCCATAAAGGGAAGAACGATAATGAAGACTATAATGATAATGAAAAGGGAACACAATCCATCACTCACGAATACAAATATGGCAACATTGAGTATCTGAACTGATTTGCCTTCTTTGTTGCCATTGCGACTGATTGCCACACAGCGGGATCTTGTGCAGGATTACCGTATGCATTATGGTTCCTAAATGGAATATACAGTATGCAATGGAGGATGGGGATGACCTGAAGAAAGAGTGAAAAGACCCGAGTTGCTGCCATCTCAAACATAATTCCTCATTTGAAACTCCATTGAATCCACAAACATCCGATCCAACATATGAGATTCCAAAGAGATTGAATTCCTGTCATTGACTCTCTATCTTCTTCTCTTCTCAATCATACCATAACTCCAATAACAGCACTTCTCATATCTTCCCATGTTGCAATGTTGTCTCCCAACCAATGACCTCCGAATTGTCCAGAAGATGCAAATGTTGACCTGATTCCCCCTTGTTCTTCCTCGATTGTATCCATTCACCTCGATATGATCACTCCTCTTTTCCCAGTTGCCTCTTCCAGTCCTTCCTTCGTTATCTTCATTTCACTCCATCCATATAAACTCTTCGTGTCATAGAATCTCCTTGTTCCTCTTCCAGTCACTGCATTCATGCAAAGAGTGTTCGATGCAAGGAATGCGTCCTGCGGGGAAGAATCGATCGATAGGAGGATACTGTACTCACAGGGCCAAAGTTGTACACTGCATGAGTCTTGAATGGAGGAACATCCCATTGAGAATCATTTCCTGTATTGGGACAGTGTAGATTCTCTTTGGAAATTCTTGTAGAATCTCTGAATGAATGGAAGGATCAATGATCTGATTGTTAATGATTGTTGTTCAATGGCACATTTCCCCCTATTGTTTTGACAGAAAGACTCGACTGAAGGTGTATATCAATCAAATGAAGAGGAAAGAAGAGAAGACTTCATTCTCATTCAGTTTACTCATTGTTCATCATGAAACTGGTCAGTTCATTCTCTCTTCTCATAACATTCATCCTATTCAGTCCCTTATCTTCACTCTTCTTTCCATTATTCTCTTCTCTTCAATCTCTGCCCGTAAGTCCTTCCCCTTCCCTTCTCATCCATCTTAGTCCCTTCAGAAATGTGCGGAGAAAATGAGGAATTCCGTAACTGTGCCTCCAAATGTGAGCCTACTTGCAAGGACAAGATCCCAGTGAGTGGTCCCTTCTCCATCTACAGTACTCCTTCCCCTTCCCCTACAGTATCCCTTCTATTCAGACATGTGAATTGGCATGTGCCACTTCTCGTTGTCAATGTAAGGATGGATTTGCCCGTCACGAGGGAAAGTGCATTGATGTTAGAAAGTGTCCATGAACTGATATTGTCACAAATAAAGACATTCAATGAGACATATGCTGTTGTTGAAGGGAAATACTGACCCGAATTGAGTGAGGAAGACTGAAGGTTCATTCATATCTATCCATGCACCATCAAATGGGATCTGATATGAGACTGTGAATAGAATAGTTGAAGGGGCGTCAGACCTTTTCATGGAATCTCTTCAATTCGTCATTCCACCATTCCTTTGTATTACTCTCTGGATCAATGAAGTCCGGGAATGCGACATGATTGTCTGGCCAAACTGATCCCAACATTATCTTAGTGTCCTGAACAATCAATAGTCTCTTCATGAGAATGGAGAGTCCATACATTGGCCATTGGATACTTGTCCTGTATTTGTCGTTGAACTTGATCATTCCTTTCCCATTCAATGAATGATACATCCTCAATGTTGACTATCCTTCAGAATGAGTCCATTCCTTACCTGATCCCTTGCCCTTTTGAATGATTCATAATCAACTTCAACTGCAGGATCAAATATGAGAATGGAATGCATTCCCGATTGATGCATTTCATGCACATAATCACTGAATCCTTTCCATTTCTCCTTAATCAATGATTCTCTTTGATTCTCCATTATGTAATACTCCATTAATAGTGAAATCCTTCATTCTCTCCATGTAATCAATGTCTGCGTATGCAACATCAATGGCTATTCCTGTACAATTTCCTTCTTCCTCTTCTTCTTCTCTTTTCTCACCTTCATTCTTGACTGCTTCCACTCTTTCTTTCATCTCTTCAAGTGACTTAAATCCCCATCTACATAACTAAAATGACCGAATGAATGAGAATAGTCAACAGTCTTCACTTGATATCCGAGTGCCCAATATGGTGGAAGGAAAGGTTTTCCAATGAAGGAAAGATACTGGGATATGACTTCAGAAGGTGAAGGACCTGTAGGGAAATGATGGATGAATGAGGAAGAGAGGGGAAATACCAGGGAAGAAGTGTATTTCAATGATTCCTCCAATTGTTCGATATGTCATTCCTGGTGCAGGGAATGTAGTCACCTGATTGACAATCAAGACTCCATGAGCATTTGAAGATGGTTCAATAAGGAGATAAAAGGGATGAACACCTGAATTAAAGAATATAATAGAAAGGATGGATGATTGACCATATAGATTCTTTGTCTCAAGTCCTTGTGATGATGGTGGTTCGTCTCTTGAGAACATTCCCCATGTTGTATATCGAGTAAAGTCGTGCTCAATCAATATTCTCGTTTCTTTCCATCGGAAGTGTAACCTTGAGTGTTGGATGAACATTCTCTCCCCATCCATACATATTAGTAGAAGGAAGAGTTGCAACAATCTGGATAAACTTGTCCGAGAATATGAGACCACCTGAGTGAGTGTGAAGGATAGAAGAGAAGGGTGAAAGTACCAATGGAAGTATCAAATAGGACTGTTCCATCATCTCTTTTGACAGAGAATGAGAATGTATTGAATGTATTTGTAGAGACAGAAAGTCTCGCTGAAGTAAGGGGAAAGTTCATTTGACCAGGAAGATTCAGAATGTCTTGAGCATCATATCTGTATTGAGTCAATGAATGCTTCTTCCTTTTCATTTACCTATCGTTTTCTTTTGTGTCTATTCTCACTGTTACTGTCCCATCAGAATTGTTTGATGAGAAGAATCGAATTTTTGGCAAATCAGGACCCCAAGGGTTAGCCGGACCTCAAAAGCTTTTGTATGCATTTTGATCACTCACTATTTGGTTACCATTATTCTTTGTGAGAGTAATAAATCCATTGACCGAATTGGCAGGTGAATATCCAATTTGACTTGTATTCATGAAACAAGAAGGAGTTCCTATTGGATCAGACTAACAATCGATTCTTTGAGATGAAGGAACATTCTATAGGGATAATGAAGAAGGTTCATTCAATGAATGAATACCTGACTGTATACGAGTAATGGAATAGAAAGGAGTACGAGGAATGAATATGTCATCACAGGAAAGGGAATGAATGACACTTGTCTTTCTTATCTCATTCTCATTCAATGCTCCTCTCACGCCATTTCATCTTTTTATTAGCACCGTTCAGTATTTACATTGTATGATGATAAGTTCCCTGATAAAATGAGCAACAGATAGGTAATCCTAGAATCTTTCGTCATTTGACATCTTTGTTGATTTCCTGCTCTTGAGTCCATTTGGTACAGTGGATACAGTAGATATAGAAGATGATGGAGAAGTTGTAGTAGAAGATGAATGAACATCGTCGTCCTTTCCTTCCCATTCCACCTCTGGCATCACATTGAATACTATTTGGAAGAACTTAGTTGTACTGTCTAGAATGACAAGAATGGAATGAAAGGGGGAAAAGGACCCACGATTGAGTCCCTGCATGAATTCTCTGTACACTCTTATTGCAGGAAGAGATCGATCAAATATGAAAAGGAAGAAGAAAACGAATCCAGCCAATACAATTCCTAATCCAACTGCTGATACTGAGAAGGAATCAACAACAGTTACAACCACCTGAAGAATTGAAGAGAATGAGGAAAGGAGGAAGAGAGGACTTACCAAGGCGAAACAGACAATACAAAAGACAATTGGCATTACAATGAAGGTTTTGATGGCTTCTGGATGAACTGGCAAGTGGCTAAAACAAGGCAATGGACATGAGAGAACAAAGGAATACTGACAAGAAGCGAATGTAGAGAAGGGCAACCATTGTACATCCTCTCTGAAACCATTGACAGAAGGAAACATAGTTGATTAACTGATTGAGATCTCCAGCAAATGAAATGGCCATAGCTAGAAGGATCTGAATGAGAATATGTAAAGGGAAGGGAAAGGGGGAATACATGAATGAATAGAGCTACTCTTGGACTGTCACTCAATGGATTGATACATGAGATGCATGATGGAAGATGACCTTGTTTGGCTGCGGCCTGTAGATATCTGAAGAGAGAATAAAGGAGGCAATGCAAAGGACAACATACCGACTGGCAGAAAACATTGTTGAATTCAGAGAACCAACAAGGAGAATAGCCACAAAGAAAGGCATCGCGTATTTAAAGTTACCCAAAGTTTCGTCTGCGAATGTCTGAAAATGAATTGAATAGCATATGGGAAGGGTTATACCTGTGCTACAGCTGAAGAATCTTTCATGTCTGGAATAGACAGAATGATAAAATATGAGAAGTTGACAAGAAGATACAAAACAGCGATGAATGTCATTCCAATCACAATTGCCAATGGCATTGTTCTGTATGAGAATATTGATATGTCTTATGTACACATTGAACCTCTTTGGTTTCTCGATTTCTTCAGCTCCAAAATTGAGAATGTCCCATCCATCGTATGAGAATAATCCAGAGAACAAAGCAGTCACAAATGATCCCACTGTGAATGTTGTACCACCAAATAAATCTTGAAGATTTTCAGTCTTTCCTGAACACTTTCGAGTGCACTTCTGACATCATTTCATTGACCTCGAAAGATAAGGAAGTATAGTCCAGTGACAATCACAATTCCTGTGGCAACAATCTTGCATATCGAAGCAACAATTTGGAATCGAGAGACAATAACACGAAGGGAGAAGAAGTTGAGGAAGAGTAATAGCCCTGAAATGAAGAATTCATTCAATTCCCAATCCCTTTCCCTTTGACCCCTTTCTCTTGTGAATAGTTGTGTTCTTTCATTGATAACGATAAGGCTTCTTACACACTAATTGTGACAGTGGTAATGACTATTCCCTAACACACACTAGACAATGGCTAATACCATCCAATCATGATATTACACTACAATAAGGGACTTACAGATCAATGCAAATCCAGCCAGTTTCTTCGAATAATATGTTTCTGTTTCAGATGCCATTGTTATGTTGAATCCCTGTGAAGAGTCAATTGACGTCATTGCATTCCTTCCTTCACCTTGAAAACATATTCTGAGAATGTGTCTGCCTGAACTGCAAGAGTGGCTGGATAGATGACAATACATCCTGTACACATAAAAGCAAAGGCAATCGGATACCTGAATGAGGATTGAGAAGAGAACAAAGAACGAGACTCTTACCACTTTACATAACACAGATAGGCAAAGTCTGCACCTGATTTACGAATGGAAGTACCTAAATTAGTTATGGAAGATGAACTGATCAAGAGTGAAAGATACCAAGTTCGACATAGCAGAATGAGCCCAGCATTGCAATTAATGCGGATACAAGCCATACTATGAGAGAAAGTCCAACCTGATACCATCAAAAGATGCAACTGCAGAAGAAAAAAGACATACTGAATTGACTTCATCAAGAATTGCAGTTGGAGTGATGAAGATTCCTGATCCAACGATGTTACCTACAAGTCTTTCAATCTATGATCTTCATCTCTAAATCTTAATCTGACCGATGATGTATGAAATGGCACCCAATAGGCCCATCTTCTCTGTTCGACTCGTTTTCCCCTCTTCACCCACAGTGGAACCCATTCTGGAAGAAGTTCAATTTATGAGACAAGAATAGGATGCAGTGTGCATACAAGAAAAGAGTGAAGAGAATTGATGAGGAGATAAGCCATTCTTATGCACTCTCTTCAGGGTGATTATTAACTACCTTATCAGTCACTAATTAGGATTTACTTGATGCATTATATCTAATACAATACACATTAGACTATACTAATTTGATATGGCAATCCCACCACTTTGTGTGAGCTCACTTTCGTTGAATACGCTTTTCCGACTTCCTTTGAGAATGCAACGTTGAATCGAACCAGCTTCATTATTCACCCTAATTACTCGTGAACTCTCATATTATTACGAAATTTTTTATTGTAATATGTTCACCCTTAGATGTCTTTCGGTATATCCGGATATAATTCATGGATAATTCACCAGTTGGCGATAGCCGGAAAATAGTCAGTTTACGATGAATACCGTACACGCACAACCACTTTCGAATTCGAAAAGCTTTTTCTTGACTGAGTTTTCGACGGGTTATGTTAATTTATTTATACGTTTACTAGTGCATTTTTGGTTTAGAATGAACTGCATGAACTAAATAGTTTTATATATCTTAGTATGGTGTATTTAGCAGCGTTTTCTCATTATATCAACCGATGTTTACGATCTAATTCAAGATTTCCAAAACACTTCGTTAATGATATGTATTATAATTAAAATTAAAATGTTTCAGGCATTTTCGAAATGCCAAGTGGTTCGTCCAAAAGTAGATCAGCGTCTCCTGCATCTAAGAGGGACAAGGGAGATGAATCTCCTCAACCAAGATCCCCTTCTCACAGTCCACCACGGCCTAAAAGAGATGATGCTGACAGGAGTTCACGTAATGCACAGGTTTTCAGTTCTATAATTTCGCTGTTCAATATATTTTTGAAGTCGCCAGCACGTTCACCGTCACGCAGTCCAGAGAGGACTCGTAAACGGTCAAGGAGTAGAAGTCCCGATGAAGATAGGAGAAGGAAAAGAAGAGAAAGAAGTGATAGCAGGGATAGAAGGTATTCGTCGATTATTTAGATATTGAAAATGCGCGATCGTTTGAGACGTTTCGACTTTTAGGAGGAGATCACGCTCAAGGAGTAATGAAGACCGAAGGAGAAGGAGACAAAGGTAAAATGTTGAACTGTGTATTGTAAATTCATAATTGCTGAATTTAGTTATATATTACATGTTGGTTTGTTGAGATCTCGATCATCATCTCGATCCCCAAAGAGAAGCAGAAGAGGGGAAAAGGAAAAATCTCCAGTGAAGAAGGTCTTTCATATTGTCTACATTTGATTTGAGTGTATTCAATTGACGAGTTACAGGACGAAGAACCAAAGAAGGAACCTGTGGATGTTCTCCGAACGAGGGCTGGAGGTGCATACATTCCTCCTGCTAAGCTGAGAATGATGCAAGAACAAATGGAGAATAAGGTTATTGCAATATTTACTTTATTCTGAAGATATGTGATTATAGACTGGGGAACAGTATCAAAGACTGAATTGGGAGCGAATCAAGAAGAGAATTCACGGAGAAGTCAACAAAGTGAGTGTCATTTGTGCACTACAGATATCAATATTGATTGTAGGTCAACGTGGGCAATCTGGTGATTGTAGTTCGTTCACTTCTTCAAGAGAACATTGTGAGAGGAAAGTGAGTGTCCCATCTTGCCTTGATATACAACGTATTATTGTAAAGAGGTCTCCTCTGTCGTTCCATCATGCAAGCCCAGGCCTTCTCTCCCGGATTCTCTCATGTTTATGCAGCACTCGCTGCAGTTATCAATTCCAAGTCTGTTCATTCTTTCTCCTTGGTATGATATGTTGTATATCAGATTTCCCTTCATTGGTGAACTTCTCGTTCGTCGTTTGGTTGTTCAATTCAAGCGTTGTTTCCGTCGAGGAGACAAGGGAACGACTGTAATTGTGACAAAGTTCATTGCTCATCTAATCAATCAGCATGTGGTTTGACTTGATCTCTTCTATCTCATACATGCACCACTTGAGACGCACGAAATTCTCGGATTAGAGATTTGTCTTCTCATGTTACATAAACCGACGGATGATTCAGTGGAAGTAGTTATTGCATTTATCAAGGAATGCGGAGCCAAACTACAGGAGGTGAGTGATTCCTTTCTATTCACTCCTTACTGTATCCCTCCAGGTGGCCCCTCGGGCACTTTCTTCAGTATTCGATAGACTTCGATCAATTCTCAATGAGGCAGAGGGAATCGATAAGAGAACACAATACATGATTGAAGCCGTTATGGCTATTCTCAAGGATAAATTCCAAGTGAGGAAATATAATAATTGTGATGTACAAATTGCAACTTGAGGCATATCCTTCCGTGGTTGAAGATCTTGATTTGATTGAAGAAGGTGATCAGATTACTCACATGGTCACATTAGAAGATGCTATTGATCCTGAGAATGGACTGAGTGAGTGGAGCAAATAGAGATCCTCTTTTACTTTCCCTCAATACTTGCAGATGTGTTCAAACTTGATCCGGAATTCGAGAAAACCGAGGAAGAATACGATGAAGTGAGAAAAGAAGTGATTGGAGATGCTGATGATTCTGATGAAGAAGGAGAAGAGGAAGAGGAGGAGGAAGATGATGGAGGTATACTGTACTTGTATGGTAGTTGAGTAATGGAATGTTCGTTCAGGTCTATCAGCTGCAGATCAAGTAGCCAAGAAGGCCGAGACAATGGAGATCATTGACAATACTGAACAGGCTCTGGTTGCATTCCGGTTAGTGAATGAGCATACGAGAGGGTTACTGTATTCCATTTAGTCGTGAGGTGTACCTCACTATCCAATCATCACTCGATTTCCAAGAGGCAGCACACAAACTGCTAAAGATGGGTATCAAGCCACAATTGGAGGTATGTACTTGATCTTCTTTTCTCTCTTCATTTTTTCTCTTCAGCCCGAATTGTGCAATATGTTAGTTGATTGTTGTGCACAACAGAGGACATATGAAAGATTCTATGGAATGCTCATTGAAAGATTCTGTAGACTGAAGAAGGAATTCCAGGTTCATTCCACTTTTCTATTCCTATCAAATGTTGTCATTGTAGGATACATTCGAACAGATCATACGTGATGCATACAACACAATCCATCGTTTCGATATCACTAAACTGCGTAACATGGCCAGATTGACTGCTCATCTTCTATTCACAGATGCCATTGACTGGAATGTGAGGGGACGGAACATTGACAAGTCCATCTCAACTATTGCAGATTCTGTCCGAAGTGAAGCTCAACATCAGAGATTCCACCTCCTCTGGAAGAATCTTCCTGAAATACGTCTTCCAAGAATTGAGTAGAGAGATGGGAATGGTCAAATTGTACGAGAGAACTGTAGACAAGTGAGTGGTCCTTTTCTCAAATATAAATGATTATTGATTGTTAAGAACTCTCCGAAAGGCTTTCGCTGGCCTCTTCCCAAGGGATAATCCAGAGGACACTACTTTCGCCATTAACTTCTTCACTCTTAGTGGATTGGGAGCACTAACGTCAGTTTGATTATTACAGTAATCAAGGGAATTGAGGAATATTTTAGACTTGATATGAGAGAATGGGTCGACAAAGGAATGAAGAAGAAGAAGGTCGATGATGAAGACTCTTCATCATCCAGTGATTCTTCCGATTCTGATTCATCAGATTCAGACTCTGGTTCTTCTGACTCTTCCGATTCCGGTTTGTATCTATTTCTGTACTGTACAATTAATGATTCCAATTCAGATTCCTCATCTTCTGACTCTTCGGATGACGATAAAAAGAAAAAGAAGAAGAAACAGGTATGTAATGGTTAAGCGCTTCTTGAAGATGGATGTCAAACGTTAACGGATAAATGTATTTCATTGTTTTAACAGACATCTTCTGTAAGACAGGACCTCCTAGGCATATCCTGTGCACAATTTCTCAACTTTAGGTCTCCAAATTGGCTGAAAACTTGGTTCTAGGGTAAATCGATCCTGTAGATCACGAATCTGAGGTCCGTTTGATTTGAAAAAATTTCGTTGTCTCATGGCACGAAAAAATCCGAAAATTCGTCAAAAATCGGGAAAAATATGATCTGTAAATTGATGTGGCATTCAAATTCTGGTCCCTAGGACACATAATGATATAAAAATGAGACCTGTATCTTTTCGTGGACAGTCGTTTTTTCGAGCGCGCTACTCTCCCTACCCTTGTCAACGCAAGTGTCTCATATTCTGGTGATGCAATGAGCAAAAGTTGTATTACGGACTGACACCAAGAACAGCAGGGTTTGTCGCCTGTACCCATTGTAATGAATTTTCAGGGAGTAGGACATTTCCGCGCAGACACTTGCGCACAAGACCCCCTAGGCTTTGATCAAAACATGGATAACGATTAGTGATTTCGAATCGTCTCGATAAAATAAGCATCTTTTGCTCAGGAACATTTTTCATGAAAATCAAAACTGGCTGAGTTATGGGCTTGTGCGGAAATGTCTTTCTCCACTGTGTGCGGAAATGTCCTACTCCCAATTTTCAAACAGGCATGTCGTGAGATGACGATGCAAACATCGCTCATTTAGGATTTTTTTAATGAGAACCAGGCTTCACTGAGGAACATGCACAATAGCAGTGCGCAGCACTTCAGTGTTATACTATGCCAGTTTCACTGATGCAGATAGAACAAATGGGCGATTTTTTAATTTGGCTCCGATTTGGCTCATTTTCGCATATATGGGGTAATCGAGTGCGTTGATTCCAAAAATAATGGAATCTCGTTGCAGCGAATGCAAAAATTTTACACGACGGCCGTTTAAATATTTCAATAGGGCTAAAAATGCGCTTCAAAATGAAGTTACAGGTTGCATTTTAATATCGGTATATGCCCTAGGGATGCGAATTTTAATGCCACATTGATTTAACGAGTCGAATTTAAAAAATATTTTTGACGGGTTTTCGGATTTTTTCGTGCCCTGAGGCAACGAATTTTGTTCAGATAAAACGGACCTCAGATTCGTGATCTACAGGGTCGATTTACTCTATAACCAAATTTTCAACCAATTCGGAGACCTAAAGTTGAGAAATTGTGCACAGGATAAGCCTAGGAGGTCCACTCTTACAGAAGATGTCTGTTAAAAGAACGTAAATGTAATTATAACCTTCTTGAGCCGTTCTTTGTCCAACTTGTGAGCTTCTTCTCGAGGCAATGCAATATTGGCATTAATAGTACGACCATCAATGGACAGCTGAAGAGGGAAGTGTGAAATGAAAGAATGTCAAAAAGGGTGAACCTCTCCCATCATTGCCGAATCAACAACACTATCAGCCTCTTCTTTCGTCGCAAAATGAACAAAAGCAGTGCCTTTACTGTGTCCAGCATCCGCGAATCTTTATGATATGTGTCAGTCTAATTGAATATACTGTAAGAACTTACTTGCAGACGATGGCCAATTTCACATTTCCAAATTTCTTCATAGCTTCTTTTAACGAATTGTCCGTGGTAGAAAAGGAAAGGTTTCTAAAAGTACAAACCGGCTTAGATCAGACAGTGAAAATATGATTTCTTGATATAGAATCACGCAGACACAACATCCGGTATATGATAACTATTGAGAAACTATATAAAACTATGGAATTTCTGCTGATGTCCGGACCCTATTGTTTTGTAGGCTACTGTAATACACTGTAATATTACCATATGTTACAGTAGTAGGGTTATTGTAGCAGGATAGTATACTACAGTAACCCACAATACACTAGGTTCTGGGCATCAGCAGTAGTACCATAACGGGTATGCGATTACCTCAAGAAAACAGCTCTTCCTTCAGAGACTGCTTCATCCTGTTTTGCGGGTCGTTTCTTCTTCTGTTCAATATCCTTATCTTCAGTTTTTTCTTCATCCTAATCCATTGAAAAGTATGATTTGATAAATGAAATAAGAAATAATAAACCTCATCATCATCGTCTTCGCTGTCCTCTTCCTCTTCCTCCTCATCTTCATCACTGTTCTCTTCATCGTCTTCATCATCAACTTCCATCTTCTCCATTTTCTTTTCTACATCTTCTTCCTCTTCCTCATCATCATCTTCTTCATCACTTTCTTTCTCAACTTTCACTTTCTTCTTCAATTCTTCCTCTTCTTAGCATCTCATTTTGTTAAGATTGTCAATAAAGAGATTCAAACCATCGTGTTTCGCAGTTTCGTACGTGTCTTTAGGCATCGTCCAATCCGCAGCAACTTTCCGACCATGAACTGATGCCCCGTTGATTACTTTCTGACAGTGAATACACTTGAAGAAAAGATAGGGGCACTAAAACAAACCAAAGCCTTCTCAGCATCCTCTTTTTCTTTATATTGAACAAATCCGAAACCGGCACATGAATCAGGAAAACGAGCATCTTTGCACTTCGGGAGGACAACCTAACGCAAGAATATTATATTTTACTAGCCTAAAAAGGCTACCTCAGTGAATTCTCCATGAGGAACACATAGCTTCTCCAGATCTTGCTTCGTAGTCTCAAAACAAATGATTAAATAAGATTTTCTAGAAATAAAACCTTGAACGGCAAATTTCGAACAATGATTCGCCAATGCCGAAGTTTAATGTTTTCCCATTGTGGATTCTTCTTCCTCAGAGGGAAAGTCTTCACTTCTTCTTCGTCGTTCCCTTCATCTTTCCATGACTTCAATTTCACTATGAAATACCACTCCCATTAACACATTACCTTTTTCTTTCTGTAAACTTCCTCGTTATCATCAATAGTCTCATTTTTGACCTCCTTCGCATCATCTTCTTCTTCATTTTGCCAATATCTCGTATTTCGCCCTCCATCTCCTCTCCCTCTTCCTGATCCTCTCCATTCCCTTGTACTGTCTGATTCCCCTCTCCATCCTCCCCTTCCTCTGTCTGAGGGTCCTCTCCTATATTCCCGCCCTCGATCAGAATTTCCTCTCCAACCTCCTCGTCCTCTTTCAAAATCCCCTCTCCATCCTACTCTTCCTCTGTCAGAATCTCCTCTCCAGTTTCCTCCCCTCCCTCTTCCATCTCTATCGAATCCTCTCCCACGTCCACCACGTTCAAAATGCTGCAATGTAATGTATTAACATTGCGATACTGTGAATAGTCTTCCAACCTGAATATAACCTAAGACTAACCTTTCTAAATCCTTGGCCGTCATCTCCAAATTCTACCGTTCCGTCGTATTTATTCTTTTGCCCATTTCCTTCACTACCTCTCGTTCCACGACTCAAATTGGTAGATACTTCCAACGTGCTTCCTTGATCGTCAAACACTTTCTTACCCATTGCTCAAATACAAGAATTCAAAATAAAACGATCAAGTCATTGGTGCTTCAGGAATCCAAGGGACAGAGCCCATAACATACACAAATACACAGAAAATATGACAGTCCGCAAAAACTTTATTGCAAAATAGTTTTAAATCAAATACCCGTAAATGAAAAATACTGATGAGCAAATTCATTTCTTGGAGGGGGATCTCGTTTCTGGAGTTTGCTTACTGGTCGACGGTTCAGGTGACGCCGACTCATCCATTTCCATTTTATCTTCGTCTTCTTGCATCTAATGGAGAAAAGATTTATTATCGCAAAATACCACGGAAACAAATTAAAGGTATGTAAATAAACCTGAATCTTTTTTGGCTGCTTTTGAAGCCATTTCACCATATCTTCAACATCATCGCCTTTTACTTCAATTTCAGTCAATTTTCGGCGTAACATCTGCAAAGTAATGATCGTGTAACTTCAAAAACAATACAAAAGCAGTAAAACGTTTTGCAAATCTCCCTTGAATTCAGCGTTTTCCTCATGAAAAAATTCATGAAATCGGCCGAGTATTAACACGATACATGAGACCGGAACTGGAAAAAAGAAACTACGTCAACCGAATTTACAGTTCCGGAAATTGATATTGGTATAATGTTAGGCCGACTATGAGCTTGATTCGAAATTTTCGAATAACTTCCTTCGTCTTGTACCTTTTCCGGGATTTCTACAATTAGTTTATTAATGTCTTGGAGTCTACCGGGTATTCGGCTATTACGTCTTCACTCCGTTACGAGATGCTCTGGTATCCGTCTCATGAGTGGAAGTCGTCGTCTTCACAAAGATGATAAATTGGATGAAGATATCAAGAAAATCAGCGAAAAATTGTCCAAAGATCTTGAGCAGACAATGAAAGAGGATAAGAAGGAACCCGAAATTGAGAAGAATTTCATGAATTTCCGTCAGATGAGTGAGGCAAGTACATAGAAATCTTTACAACGAAATGTCACGTTTTTAGCGTCAAGCGCACGATAGGAGCTATATATTTAGCTGGAAGACGGTAGCTGGGACATTTGTTGTCGCCGGGTCTGTTCTCCTCGCACTTCTTTACATACGTAAAAAGGTTTGCAATCTTGATTAAATCACGTTTATAATTATTCCTCGTGAAGCGATTGGATGAAGCTGAACGAATGCGAAAAATTACGGCTGGAAAAGCTCGAATTGGAGGAGAATGGGAATTAGTTAATAGCGAAGGAAAGCTCGAAGGAAGTCAACAACTGAGGTATTGAGAATGCTGTTGTGATAGATATTTTTTTTGCTGTTTCAGAGGAAACTGGCTTCTACTTTATTTCGGATTCACCCACTGTCCTGATATTTGTCCTGACGAGATTGAAAAAATGATTAAGGTTGGTGATCGAAATTTATATTTCTTTGTCGTGCTCGTGGTATACACTCGACATATTATTTTTAACATGTTCAAATTATATATTTAAAAAACTTTATAACTATGCTCTAATTGCGAATAACATTTAAAATAGTTTTAGGTTGTGGACATTCTGGACAGGGATAAGGAACCAATTGCCATCAAACCCGTCTTCATTTCTGTTGATCCGGAGAGGGATACCGTAACGAGAGTTAAGGAATACTGTGCAGAATTCTCTTCGAAGTTGAAAGGATACACTGGGTCGAAGGATCAGGTTTGAAAATTTACTACTATAACTAATAAAATAGGATGGAGTATATTATAATATTTCATGTTTGAAGAATGGTTTTTAAGGTGAACGTTGTGGCGAAGACATTCCGAGTGTACCACAGTGAAGGACCAAAGACTGCTCCAGATGACTACATCGTTGATCACACTGTCATCATGTATCTCATCGACCCTGAAGGAAACTTCTGCGACTACTATGGACAGAATAAGAGAGCTGAGGTTACATGTGAACATTATTCATTAAGTGTACGGTGTATGGTTACAGGAGATTGCGCAGACTATTCGGATGAAGGTTCTCAAAGCTGAAGCTCAAAAGAGGAGATCCAATTCTCTTTTCTGATTTATAGTAGTTAACAATGATTATGCATGATCTCGGGTCTTTGTTAGGAAGTACAGTTGTTTTAGAAGTATCGTAGTAGGTGATATTTTATTATTATTTTGTTGTTCGAATAAATTTGAATGAGTTATTATGACTTTGTGTATTATCTCCTTTGACGAGGTTAACTTCCTCGGTTAACTACCTTTGATACTGATGATGTAAGTCTTATTGACAATGATTTCATTCTCAGATGACTGCATCTGCAGCTACGATGGAATTCGTAGTTCGAGTCGTAGAGTGAGTTAATCAAATACAGTCTGCCGATTTACACTTGTTTTATAACCTCATTAATAATAAGATGATTTATTGTGATTTTAGGCCAAATGAGAACAAACGCCTGAGCGTACTCAAGTTCAACAGTGCCGACAAAGTATGATAAGTTGTAATGGTTGTTGTTATTGACCTGGTTGAGGTCGATCCAGCAGCATGGGCAACAGCGGGAAGTGGAATTCAATTGGAGAGAGAAGAGAATCGAGTTTTGACCAGTGGATTAGCTGCAGTACAGGAATTTGGAGAAGGAAGTGAATATGGAAAGGTGAGAATAGGAAGAAAAGACAATGGAATGAAGATATTGAGGCTGCACGTGAAGAGGCAAGGAGAAAGAAATTGGGAAGACAAGCAAAGACTTATTCAATTGATAGACAACCATGGAAGATGAAGATTAGAGAGAAAGATGGAAGGGAAAGAAGATTCCAATCAATCAGAGAAGGAGATGCTGGAAAACATGCAGACTATTGGTTGTTCATGAAGGTAGGAAATGGAGAAGGAGAAGAAAGAGATGAGATTGAGTCTGGTGATGAGTTTCTTGCACACAAAGTAGATGATTGGCACAGTTTTAAACCTGCGATTAACCATCGAACACTGGATATTGATGAGGCTGAAGAGGAATTCCAGAAAAGGTAATGAGAGAGAGGGAGAGAGTGAAGGAGGAAGATATTACAGAGGACGAGTCATGAACCAATTCGCACTGAGGGCACAAATAATGGACAAAATGAAGGCAAAGGAAGAAGAAGATGAAGTTACAAAGGGAAAAGGAAAAGGACTGGTAGGGACTATTCATTCAGTTGAAGATATTCTTGACCTATACAGAAAATCAAAGATGAAGCATCCTCATCTGGTTCTGAAGGGGATGATGATGAGGAAAGAGAAGATGGAGAAGAAAAAAAGAAGAAGAAAAAGAAGAAGGAAGGAAAGCCTAGAAAGGACAAGAAAGTCAAGGTTGACAATTCAGATGATGTCGCAAGTGAGTATTATGAATACATTCTTGTAGAGATGACCTAATCTTGTCAAATCATTTATGACTTTCAATATGAAGTAGTTGGTAATACACGATAACTGACAATATGTCATAAGGGAGCAAGTGGTAGTAAAGGCAGAGTCATTCTCGTCAGGAATACACACAGTGTGTACCCGTTTAAATAGCTAATCTAGCTATATCTAGAGTAATCTAGTTAACAGGTCTCTAGTTCAATCAGTTGATATGCGTGTGGAATCAGTAAAGCTATGAATTAATATGCGGAATGGTCACTAGTCAATCCCTCGACATTTTAGAATACGAGAGTGAAGATGGAGAAGACGAAGGGAGAGAATACGACTACATGTCTGATTCAGGATCTGATACAGAGTGAGTACTTTCAATCACTTGACTCTGATTTGTTTCCTTAATAAGTAATAGTGAATGATTGACTAGAATGGAAAGACTTACTCTTTCTTCTCTCCTCTCTTACTCTTCTTTCCAACATCTTCCCTTTTTCTGATTCTCCATTCTTGGATTGTACTTCATGTAGATCCTTCTTCACTGAGAGATGAGTGCAATCTCCAATTACGATTGCTCTGCAATCATTTCAATTTGAGTATTAGAAAGGGAAGGAAGTGTGACGTGAATGGAAGGAAAGTCTAATATGAGTGAGAGAGAGTTGACTAACTCGAAGTTCTTTCCACTTTGTAGTACACGAGAGATAGTACATTGTCCGACATAGTCCCATCGTCCATACAAATGTAAATGGGCAGCTGCTATGGGTGATCCATGTGAGACAATACAGATGTTTCCTCCTCAAAGAGACTATTTCATTCTCCACCCTTCACTCTTTCAATCATAGCTGCTATCGTTTCAATTCGTTCAAACGAAAGAGTCCACGAAAGAGAAGAACACATAGAACGCGCACGGACGTGCACTTAGTAAGAAAGAGAGGAAGAAGGGAAGGAAGGGGGAGACTCCCCCAATGGGGGAATACCCGACTAAGGGGGAACATAAGTATAGAAAGGACTTACTGCTCTTGTTGACGATGGCCTCAATAGTCTTGGCAACTCTCTCATAACATCCAATGTCTCCTCCATTTTCACGTGGAAGATGTGACATGATTGGAAGATAATTGGGATCATGCCATTGGATGATATCACTGTAATCATTCATTCATTCATACATTGTAGGGGGAGAGTGTAACCTTCTCTTTTGTTCAGAAGGATATCCAGGTGGATAATCAGTTGCATTGAGTGATTCAGATAGTCCTGGTTCCACAAATACTTTGGTTGTCTTGCCTCTTGCTGTTAGAATGCCATTGGCTGTTTGTAATGTTCGAGTGAATGGAGAGACATAGAAGGCATCAATATCGACATTTCGAAGGGCCATTCCAACCTCTGATGCCTGTTGATGACCTCTTGGACTGAAAAGAGAATAGAATAGAATAGAATGAAATGAATGAATACCTAAGATGAGGATCATCCCATCTTTCACTTGATGCCTTCCATCCTTTGTCTATATTGTCAATTCTCTCTCCATGTCGAATAAGGAAGATGATACGATCCCTCATTGTTCGTAGAATTCTAGAATGAATGAGAGTGAAGGAATAAGAGAGGGAAGGACAAATGGAAGAGAATGTCTGGCTGTCTCTACATGTTAGAGAAGGACGAGAGAGAAAGAGAGAAGTCGTACGTGACTGAGGAAATGGAAGGAGAGAGAGAAAAGAGAAGACTGCACTGAGATGTCGAGGGATGACACAATGAATGAGTACAACCAAAACATATAGTACAATTACCAGATGAAAAATGACTACGTGAGATATGTGATACCAAGTATGTGTATTATGAATTGAGGAGGCTCTTGAGACTAATTGATCTCTTCTCTCATGATTGACTTTCTCTTTTGATTGAGTGTCTGGGTATTATCCTGATATTGAAATGATAGAATGAAATGAATAGAGACAGACAGGACTGATTGTATTGATTGATTTGAGTCGTGAGGAAGTTCCAATGGAAGACAAAGTGGAAAAGGCTTTAGTTGGAGTGGCAGAAGAAGAAGGATTGAAGAAAATGATGGACAGTGATGAAGAAAGTTCAGATGAAGATGATCCAAGTAAGTAAACATAAAGATATAAGATGAGGATTTTTATTTTAAAAATTTGCAAGTTCGTGGATGGCAAAATTTTGCTGACCTCGCTTTTAGCCAAATGACGTCATAGGGCTAAAACGGGAGCCTCACTTTTTGAACTGTCGGCTCCTTTTTTTAGCCCTATGAGGTTCTTTGACTAGAAAAAGGGCGGACAGCCTGATGTTGTCGTCTACAAACTCGCAAAATAAAAAAAAATCTTGGTCTTATATCGCGTGGCCAAGATCATTTGAGTCGTTTCATATCAAATGAAGTGCAATCTCTCTTTCTCGATAAGATAGAAGAGTGTGAGTGAAAGAACGATCATGTATCATTAATGATCTGCATTATCTACAGAGAAGAGAGGGAAGAACGATTGAGAGAGGAATACAAGAATCTTTGTGTTATTTGAGAATCGATGAAAGAGTTTGAGCTAAGAAACGATGAATGAGAAGGGGGAAAAGTGAACACATGGCACTCCTATGACGTGATTCCCTTTGACTCTTTCTTTATTTTCGAGTTCAAAGTACAATATCTTACTCACAATACGTCATTTGAGCGAAGAAACTACTGAAGCGAAAGGATGGAGATGCATCCAAGAACCATAAGGATATCGAGGAAAGAGGTAAAAGGATATGAAGAATTGAACTGAGACACTGACCTCTTATATTCTATCTACCCCTGAGCGAGGGGGGGGGCCGGGCGGAGGGGGGGGGGGGGGGGGGGGGGTTGTGGGGGCGGGGGGGGGGTGGTGGGGGGGGGGGGTGGGGGCGGGGGGGCGGGGGTGCGCGGGGGGGGGGGGCGGGGGGGCGCGGGGGGGGGGGTGGG
>JACMIF010000583.1:0-13913 GCA_014805445.1 Diplogasteroides magnus | reverse complement strand
TGGTTATTCATCCAAGAAACATAACGATATCGAGTTAAGATTTAAAAGGATATTAATAATTTTACTGAGACACTGACCTGTTATTATCTATCTAACCCTGAGCTATGCCCCCCCCCCCCATGACGACCAGCCAACTAATGTTTATGATTACCAATCGATGAGATTTAGATTCATCCGGATCGGATTCCGAAGTGGAAGACTTGGACAAGGAAAAGATTGGATCTGTCATTCTGATGCCTAAGAAGAATGAAGGAACTACCAGTTCACAAGGAACTAAACGACCAGCTGAAGAGTCTACAAAGGTGACAATATTGAATGGAAGATGGAAGGAAGAGAAGGGGAATACAGGCACCGGAGGTCAAGAGAACAAAGGCTGAAGAGAAGGAAGAAGGACTGACAGAAGAGATGGTCAGAAGACTTCTAAGAACAAAACCCCATACTACTAAGGTATCTTAAATGTCATGTTGTACATGAAAGTGTATTGTATTGCAGGAACTTCTGTCTAAGATCAAGTCTCGTTGTGGAACAGAATTGCCTAAGAGTGAAATGGTCACTAAACTGGCCAATATCCTCAAGACAATAGAACCTCATCAGTTCAAACAGAAACAAGGCAAGAAGGAAGTTCTATTCTTCTCTCTTGCTAATACAATTTCATGATTGCATCCCTCTTTGTGTATTATAATTGACTGACATGTTTTGTTGAGTAGAGATTGTCTATTGTGGGATGTGGAGCGTATCTTCTCTCTCTGTTGTAGAGCATCGTTTATTGCTGTCCGAGTTGACTCGGAATAATCTTTTGGACACTGGGATTAGATACAGAATGAATAAAAGAGTCACAGGCCAGATACTGACAATAGAATATTATGCAGATATGCAGTACTGGAAGGAATGAAGGCAAGATCGCACCAAACGGATATTCCTCTCTTTTAAAGCCTAGAAGAATGTACATGCGATAGAGAGAGGCCTGATTATCAGGGAATATTCAATAATGAAAACATGTAAAGAATCTAGAATGGTAGACAGTTGTTAGAGGTTCCTATGAATGGGATTGTTGAGATTTGGGAAGGAAAGTCATCTCTTCGGGAGTTTTGGCTGAAGTTTCTCCAACTTGGAATTGACGTGGACGAATTCCTCTGATGAATCTCTGAAGGGAAATATGAATGAAGATAAAGGGAAAGGGACTAACTTCCTTGAATGAAACATCCTTATTAGTACAAGTGAGATAATAGATTGCCCATAGTGGAATGGCCAACATTGAACACGAAGAAAGAAAGAATCCGAAGACATTGGCCCATACCTGTGAATAGAAAGAATGAAATAGAACGAGGGGAATGACTAACAGGGAAGGGTTCTCCTGTTGCATAATATAGTGGTTTGTAGTAGACAACACAGAAGATGAAGAGTAACTCAATGAGATAACTACAAAAGAGAAGGAAACAACACATACAAATGCAGTCAAAGGAGCTGTGAACTTCCACAGAATAATCCAATGCTTCCACACTCGAATTCCAGTCATTTCATGCAATGCAGATCGTACTCTTTCCGCTCCTGAAGGGAACAAGTTCAGTAATCCCCCTGAGGGAGAACATACCGAATCCCCACGAGAGACCAACAACTTCGAAGAAGACAACGAAGAGAAGAGCGTATCCAGATGCACCGTAGTTGTCGAAGAGAGTCAACCAATGAGCACCGGACTGAAAGGAAAGAAGATGAAAGAATGGAAGAATAGACTGACATAAGTGACCATTGGAATACCCAGAAGGAAGAAGAATAGACAGATACAACCAAGGGCTATCTGAATGAAAGGAATGAATGCAAGAGAACCAAAACGAACGAACCTTCTTATTCTTTCTCAGAACATAAGGGAAAGTATCTTCAAGTGCAGTGAATAGACCTTCCATCATACAGACCTGAACAGTACAAATGAGAAGAAATGAGAAGAGAAAGAGAACTTGACTGTCCAATCCAAGTATTGTTATCATAAGGAAGAATAGAAAGGCCCATAATTGTTTGAGTGGGAGACGTGTTGCAACTTCTGGATAGGCAAGGAATGCAAGTCCAACACCTGAGAGGAGAAGATGAAGGGAAGGGAAGGGAGGGAGGGGGGACCTGGTTTGACAATCTCTGCTATGTCCTTGTTGGCAACAACACTCATGTATCCAAGAACAGAGAATATGGCGAAACCCGCAATGATTGAAGTTGAACCATTGATGAAACACATTATGACTCCATCTCTGTTATACACAATCAATCAATACGCAATCAATCAATACTCAATCAATCACACACCTGTAACAATTGTGACTGAACTTGTTGTGCGATCCCAAAGCGATCAGTGTTCCGAATCCTACACCGTATGAATAGAAGACCTGTGGGATACGGTAGGAAGAGAGGATTTGTGTAGTCTTACCTGAGTACCCGCATCCTTCCATACAGTAGTGTCTGCGAGTTTAGTGATATTAGGAGTGAGGTAGAAGTATATTCCTGAATGTATAATGTGTATTGTGTGAGAATGAATGATACCAGTCGATGCTCCTGGAAGAGTCAAACCACGAAGAAGAAGAACAACAATAAGGAAATATGGAAAGAGGGCACAGAAGTACACGAACTTAAACAATAATGACATTGACACTCATTCATTCATTTGTTACCTTTCTGGCTTGAGTGATTCCCTTCCACAATGCAAAATAGACAATAAGCCATGCAAGGAACATAAGTGCCATTAGTTCCCATTGAATTCCACCGAATTCATTAATAGAAGGAGTTTGATAGAGGACTCTTCTCCTATAAGAACATTAAATAAGAGAATGATACATTCTTATTCTCACTCCCAGAATTGTTCAACTGAAGTTTGTGTTTCCATTCCCTTCTTAGCCAATCCTTGTACTATCTTTGCCATAGTTGTTGCATTCTCTGTTCCACTGACACAAGTGACATCGTTCCTTCAACAAGGCATTCACCCCCTCTCAATCCCCCCCCCTCCCTCCCCCCTCACTCACCACCAATTGTCACAAGTCTCCCAAGGGAAAGTATGAGTGAACGATGAGATCATGTAGAACATTGCCCATGCAACAATAACACAGAAGTAAGCAATGCACATGAATGCAATCACAACATTGCCCACTCCCACACCTGAGATGTGCTATGAGATTACTGTAATTGAAAGAATGTGTTGACCCTTGAATAAAGGACACATCTTCCACATTTCCATTGCTCCTCTCTGTAGATATTGTCCAATAGTGACCTGTCTCTACTCTTTGTCTTCTCCTTCTACTCATTTACTCACTTCCATAACGAATATTGGTACGGCGGCCAATACAAAGAAGAAAGAATACGCAACGAGGAATGTTCCTGGATAAGATAAGACCTTCCATGTAAACATCAACAAAAGGGTTTCTAATGCAATCAATAGAGTAGAGGGATACTGTAGGTCTCCTGCCTTCTCATTACTCACCTCCTCCATTCTTGAAACACAGATAAGGGAATCTCCATACATTGCCTGAATGCAAACATTTGGTTCTTTTCCCCTTTCCCCTATTTTGTGACCCCGCGACAATTTCCGATGTGCATGAAGAAACATTGACGACTTTGATTGCTTTGGATTGTAAAAGGAGAAGAATAGAAAGAGAACATCTCACCAAGTCCTACTGCATATGCAATCATACTCATTAGAAAGTCAAGATTTCCACTCCATTGTCCTCTGAACAGAATGATTGAAAGATGGAATGAATAGAGTGAATGACCTGTCTGGTTCATCCTCTGGAGTCTTGGATGTATTGACATCCTTCCCATTTGAGGGAGTTGACATCTGAAAAAGAAATGAATCATACAAGGTCACTCAATGCACTTGAGAGTGTTAAAAGAAGGTAAAAGGTGTCAACCAAAGAGAAACTATGAGAAGAAGAAGAAGAATTGAAGTGCGAGAGGACGAAATGGAATGGGTTAGAGTGATCGAGCAATGATTACTACTTTCACTCTCTATAAGAGTCATTGAGACTGATGTAAATGGGAGACAGAAGGGTCAATATGCATAGATGAATGGAAGGGGGAGGGTTCTTTCGATGTCTCTCCATTTATTTGTGTCTGACGGCGATCTTTAAAGAGCAGAGAAGCCTTTCTCTCTTCAGAAAAAGATAGAAAGAGGGCATCCCCCGAATGAAAAGAGAAGAGAACGGAAGAGAGGGAATGTACTATGCCACATGTCAAAGAGAAGGAATCTTTGAAGAAGAGATTATACAATGAAGATGATTGAGATCTTATCAAGAGAATCAAAGAAGATGAAATGAATAGAAGAACATCTTTCATCACACACATTCACATTCAATTCCCACAATACTATTAATGGGTTCGTTGTGTCAACGATAAAGTCTCAACGTGTGAGACCTCCATTGTAATCCTGATCAGAAGAGTAAAGGGAAGGAAATAGGGGATGGTCTACCGAGGGAAACATTGACTGTTAAGTGTAGAGGGGACACTTTATGCAATTACTGTGGAAGGGGACAGTCGCTTTTAGAGGGACATTTGTTGGTGAAGGGCGAATGAGTGATGTGAGAGAAGAAGGGAGACTGGTCTACCATCCTCCATTATCAAATGGAGAACGAATTGAATGGAAAGAAGGCAAAACATACATTGTGAACATACACGACATGATTGAGGAAAGAGATAAAGAGGAAAGTGTCAGTAAGGAAAGAATATACACAAAAGGTGTCACTTATGGGATAGTATTGGTACAAAAGGTATCATAACCAAATGCACACAATGCTAATGTCTCAAGTATCATCATTGAGACAGTACATTTTGATCGACAATCATTTGCCATTTGTGACATTCTAGACAGGTGATAGATACTGTAAAAGGGGACTGACCCATGACTTGTACAATTGACAGTTGTTGTTGATGGAAGAGTACCCAATGTGTATGACACTTCTCCTATTTCCATAATCTCCCTCAATCTGTTGTTCCCTGTTTCTTTTGACTGTGACTTGTCAATCACATATGAGAGAGACAATCTCTCTATTCCTCTATCGACATGAGTTTCCCTGCCAACGAGGGAGGCTCATTCGGTCACTCTTATCACTCAGCCATCCAACTATGTAGTCATGTATCGATCAAAGGGGACAAACAGTTCAAGCCCCCTTTGACTATCCATCCACTCTCTATCCAATTGTATCCATTGATCATTCATCTCATTCATACCAACACTTCTCCTTCAATTCTCATTCCACTTCTCTCTTTTCCTTTTCTCATCTTATTTTTGTATTTTTATCATAAAGACTTCCAAATAGAGTGTCATCATTGGTTCGTCCATTATCAGACAATCTCTTCTTCCTTGGAAACTCTCAATGATTCATACTTCCTCATTTCACAATTCCCGCTATGACCTACTAAATAAACATTAGAGTGTAATTCCAATGCACGTCCCATTCATTCACTTCTTTCAATTGTTGCAAACAGAAGAACTTACAGATTGAAAGGGCCAAAATGAGTGTGGATGATATGAAAAGGATGCCTGACATTCTCAAACCATGGATACTCGTAAGTCACTCTCCCTCTTCACTACTTAATATCCCTTTCAGTTGGTATCGATTGTTTATCTTCTGATTACTTGTCTCGCTCCATTTCGTAATTTCATCTGGTTCGGCATCCTAACTGCAGCTCTCCATGTGAGTATCTTCCTTCTTCTAATTCTTCTCCTTTTTCAGTTGGTAATCTCGTTGATAGTAACTGGTCTCTTTGCCATAGACACATCAGTTCTCATGACAAGTGCATGGTGGCCAATGGCAGTCAGTCTCTTCTTCTCTTCTCTTTCATTCTCTTCCTTATTCAGGAATTGGGATATGTCCTTGTTCTCATCATAATGAACATTGTCTCAATCATAATCTTCGTCTGTGGAGTCTTGTGGACCTTTGACCTTCTTCTTGTTGCATCAATCGTGATTAGTAGTCCCTTTTCATCGTTTATCATCTTGTTGAAGGGATTGGCAGCCCTTGAGATGATGTCACTTGGACTTGTTGCAATGGTCAATTGGAGGAGTAGGGGACAAACTTCTTCATCCAACAATCAGGTACATCCTCTCCTATCATTCTATTTCATCTTATTCATTCAGGCAACTGCTGAACCTGGAAGTTTCCCTGGAGGAGGAGCACCTGGATATTAAATGAATGAGTAGAATGTCCTATTGTTCCTTAACCCTTTCATCGGGTATTCTCACCATCCTAGTCACACGATCAATGTCTGCCATACATATTTCTCTCTCTAATAACTTTCTTCGTTCCGAGAACCACATACGCTTTAACATGTTGTATATACGCAATACCAATGTATTTTGTGACATAAATAATCACATTGAGACTAATTATTGTAATCACAACCTACAACATATAAGAAGAGTGTAACTAAAAAATTTCGATTTTGGATTTGGGCAAAATGGTCCGACAATTTTGCCGTGGGCAAAATGGTCCGACAATTTTGCCGTGGGCAAAATGGTCCGACAATTTTGCCGTGGGCAAAATGGTCCGACAATTTTGCCGTGGGCAAAATGGTCATTTGACCGTCAAATAACCATTTTGCCATGGGCAAAACGGTCAAATGACCATTTTGACAAGGGCAAAATGGTCATTCACCATTTTGCCCACGGCAAAATTGTCGGACCATTTTGCCCAAATCCAAAATCGAAAATTTTTATTTTCACTCTTCTTATATGGTATTATCATATTTAAAATGATATGTAAAGAAGCCGGATAGGCTGTGCGGCATAGACTATGCCCTAGTGAAATGAAGATGCTCCACTGAACCATAATAGGCGACGCTTCGTTCGACATGCGTCGCGGTTTCTTCAAAATTTAATTATTAAAAAGAAGCTTGCCTTTATTGTTATAGCGTTAGATGAGTAGTATATCATGATCTACGGGCCAATACCTTTCAAATGACTACTCACTTGTTCTGCCAACTTGCATCAGTTATTCACTTTCCGAGCAAATTCCATGACCCGTTCTTCGTCGAGCTAGTTTTGTAACGCAAATCCATTAATTTAAGTTTGATGGAGAGTGAAGATGATGCCCTAGTTGTTAGAAGATTTACTCGCCCTGCTTTTGCAGAGGACGGTCAGTACCTTCTGCTGGGTGTCACTATTTCGGTTTTTTTGTAGTCTAATGACAACATTCTATTTACAGTGTATGGAGCGAAGAAAGAAGAGGAAAAGGTTGAGTTGTGCGAATCCAGCCTTGCCCAGCGACGATCTGCAAGTCTTGCTAAGTTGAAAGAGTTGCGAGAGACAGGAATGCTTGGTGGAGGACCATCCGTATTCACCAATGACAAAAAGGAACATGAAATAGTGAGTCATTTCTTCTCAATTCAATTTTTTCTCCCTGTAAAACCTATTTGTAATGGTAGTGGTTCCGTATGTCTCTACCACTTTTCATGCCCTTGAATTCTCTTCACTCTCTGCACGTCTTGTTGTGCAAAGTGAGAGAAGTGAAGAAGTGCACGTCTCATTTCACTCCACGCTCTTCCTTCTCAATATTCGCATTTCACTTCATTTCTCTCTCCGTTATACACCAATAGATAGATTTATTCATTCATCATAATAGAAAATACGAGCAAACATGAAAAATATAGGTTATTGTGAACATTTTGTAATGCGACGAACGTTTACATGTATCTTGTACCATTGTAATTGGAGACGTTTGAGAAGGATGAACCTGAACTGGACTTTGTGTACTCGGACTGTGACACATACCAGAATGAACTGTCTGAATTGTACTCTTATTCTGAGATGGTCGAATTTGCCAAGAATGCATCTGCATACAAGAGCATCGCAGAGGAAAAGATGGTATTGTGAGATGTGATTGTTGAATGAGATGGGAATTGTCAGATATTCACTCCATTCTCTTCTCTTTCACGTGCTCATCAGAAGGCTTTCATAGTTGATGTGGTAGGACGATTAGAGTCTGCTGACCCAGAAGAAAGGCTCAGGTGCAGTAGGACTCTACTGTACATCCTACAGGTTGCTCTTTTCACGATCTTTGTTTCAGTTTCATTTCAGGGTGCATTCATTGACTTTGCTGATGAAGATGAAGAACCCAAGAAAAATGCTGCCAATAGGTTTTTGTGTTTTTTTCTGTGGTTGAATTGTTTGAATTTTGAGAGGAACAGGTTACCACGAGGTGGATTGTCTCATAGCAACTGTTAACATGGCATATCTCTCATTTGAAGCTGGTGCCTACTCTGTAAGTATCATTTGAATGTCCATATGAATGTCTTGTCTTAAGGCCCTTGCCTCTCTTCTTCGTACAGAACTTGATGTTCCCTTTGATGCAATGTCTCCTGGAATGGAAAGTGGAAGGGAAAGTAAAGCGAGTGGACACTCAAATAGTCGATCTGCCAGTAACATGGATCTATCTGAGAATGGTTTGTTTTTGTCTCTTCTCTTATTGATTGATTGTCCTCAGAACGTCGTTGTCGTCGATCAGCAACATTGGTTGACAATGAATCATTGAGAGTTGTTCTGTCTTCACTCTATCATATGGTCGAAGCAATTAGAAGACCAGAACTAATCGAGAGAATAGTCTCATCAAATGAGAGAAGAACTGCATTGGCAGCTGCACGAACAAGATTCCTTATTGAATTGGATGAACCATTGGAACATTTTGGATGTCCTCTTGTTATGCTTCTATTCGATATGTGTCCTCCATTCTATAATGGAGATGCCCCTCATTATCCTATGAAAAAGGTAAGTAAGGGATGGGAATTGAAGGGATTGCAATGATTGAGGTTCTCCTTCTCATTTGGAAGATTGTATTGTCTCTTTCTGGTGGATGGGATGAATTGAGAGAAGAGAAAGAAAGAAGAAGGCAAGAGGCTGGGATGGAGATATTTGAGGATACTGTACAGGTTGTGTAGAGTGTATGAATGGAGATGATTGAATGAGAGTGTACAGGTTGGATCATCCCTCAAGGCATCTCTTGTGAGAGATATGGAAGGACTCCCAAGAGCACGACCAAGGGCTAAGTTGGTTATGAGCAGGTGAAATGAGAATGTGAAGAAGGAGAAGGAAGATGATTGCAGACAATTGGCATGTAGTGGAGAAGAAGGAGGAGAAGATGGAATGGGAGGAGAAAGAATGGGAAATGATGAAGAAGGAGACACATTGAGTAGTACATCTACTTGTACATCTAATGTACCATCATGGAGTGTCAGTTCATATCATTTCATTCTCTATCTAATCATTTGTATTACAGTCTTCATCATGTGGTGATGAAAGTGGAGAAAGAACTCCCACAGCTGACAGTCCTGGTCCTTTATCTAAGAGACAACGTGGGCCTACATGGAAACCAAAGTCAAGAATAGAAGACATCGAAGCTTTCATTCAGGGTTCAAGGTTGGGATACTGTAGTATTCTACACGAGAGATCGTTTGATTGCAGACAGAAGTTCTTCCAATATGAACTAGCTGGAGATACGACTACTCTCTTTGGACTGCCACCTCCAATGCATGCAAGTGTGGCCACTCTGAGGAAACATCTATACACTTCACTCGCTGATATACAGGTTGGCAATCAATGTGATGATAGATAAAGACTGGCAATTGAAGATGAATAGAGAAGTAGAACTGAATCGATATCCATTCTCCATCAAGGAAAATATTGAAGAGACGAAAATGGAGGGACTGTACAGGTTTGCATACCAATGAAAGAATGATTTCATTTGATGATTATAGAGCAATGCTTCCCAATCTTTCTCAATATGTGGTTGCCCTCCTGAAGGTATTGTTGGCTGCTGCTCCTTCCAACAAAGTATGTACTCTATGATTTGATTGTTGGCAATGATTGTTAAGGCAAAGAATGATGCCCTCAACATTCTATGTGATGTTCTGACTCCAGAGACTGAATGTTCTGATGTTTTATGCAATTCAATCAGGTTGATTGTGATTGAATGTAATAGAAGTATGATGTTGAGTCTTGATCATTCAACTTCTTCTCCTCTTGAGGATTGTCTCACTCTAACAATCGATATCTACAGACACAAGGAGGTCTTCCCTCTTTTCCCCCCTTCACTCAATCTTCTTCCTTTCAGGTTATGGTAAAGGCAACATCAGCCATTCTTCTTCTTCTACTCAAACATTTCAAATTGAATCATGTCTATCAATTTGAGTTCCTTGCCCAACACATTTCACTAGGGAATGGAGTTCCTCTCATTCTTAAGTTTCTTGATCAGAATATGGCAAGATACATGCAAGTGAGTGGAGGAGTCAAATGTCTCTTATTCATTGATCCCTTTTAGTCTCGACATGAATTGCACCCTTATAACTTCCCTCAGGCTGCCTTGTTCTATGTGAGAAACAGTGAGTATTGTCTGATTGTCATTCAAATATCATTGATATAGATGAATGGCCAACATTGAATGTAGACAATGTGGATGTATCATCTGAAGGAGGACACTATTCAATGTGGAGGAATGTTTTCTCTTCTATCAATTTACTCAGAGTACTCAATAAGGTAAGAGGATTACTGTATCTCTTGTGATAGCATTGATTGTTATTTTTAGATCACAAAATGGAAGCATTCTCGTACCATGCTACTTGTTGTATTCAAATCTGCTCCCATTTTGAAGAGATGTCTCAAGATTCGTTTAGTGAGTCACTGCCTTATTCTTTATTCACTTGTTTCCCCCCTTTAGGCTCTTTTCCAAGTTTACGTTCTCAAACTTCTCAAATTGCAATCGCGTTATCTGGGAAGACAGTGGAGAAGGGCGAATATGGATGTTATCTCATCAATCTACACTAAAGTTCGACATCGGTATTGATTGAAAGAGTGTTATCATATTGATTGACTCATTCAGATTGAGTGATGATTGGGCATATGCTAATGAAAGTCGAACTAAGTCATGGCACTTCCGAAATGTTGAAGCTGAATTGAAAAATGCAGTTGAAAAGTTCAATTCAAGGAGATACGGAAAGATATATCGTGCATTTGCAATTGGTAAGTGAAAAGGGAAGGGAAAGGATGGAAGGAGTGATTGAGATGAAGAAGAAGAAAATGAAGATGATCAATCATTGGGACATATCACAGCATTCGAACCAGTTGATAATTCAGCACAATCTCTATTGGGAAGAAAGGTAAGGATTATGGATGAGTGAAGATATTGAGGATGGATGAATACAGGTGGAATTGGGAGACAAGTTCAAGATGAAATATGAGATTTGGATGGAGAAAGAAGTAATGAAAGGAAGAATAGACTGGGATCTACTATTGGATAACAGTCGTGGAGTTATTATCCAATAATATCACTTAACCTGTAAGTACTTCACTTGTACAATTTTTGCAGAGTAACAAATAGACTGCCTTGCTTTCAATAAGTTCATTTTCTCACATTCATGCTAAATAATTCAATTCGGGTTCCTGTGCTAAATGAAATATTAATTGTTTCCCTATATGTTCTTGAGATAATATTGACTGATTACGATAAATCATATTCTTGTTTTGCACTGTCTTGTTATCTTGAGAAGGGCTTTCTGTCCCTTTGTATGCTTGATCTCATCAAGGGTTCAGGTCACAATACGGTAGTTGCAGCACAGTAATGGTAGCGGGTGCCGGTCGTAGTTCCATTCCTTTTCTTCTTAGAACTGCGACCGGAGTGCATGGGTTGAAGAGAAGGTACTGTAGGGATTACTGTAGGTACAAATAGTACTTACAGGGGAGTACCATTCTCAAGTTGGGCTATTCCAATAACAGTTGATGGTGTGAGAAAAGATTCACGATTGGAGTCATTTCTAACTGATTACAATAGAATGTTCTTCGATGATACTGTAACAATCAATGATCCTACTGTAAGTCCCCCCTGTTGATCGTCATTTGACTGTGAACTTTTGAGGTATCTCGACTAAGGGATGGAATTGTACAGGGGAAAAGGGCTGCTCTTGCATCTGCCATTACACTTGTGGAGTCAACTCATCCAAGGAAAAGGGCACAGGGAAATGTACTTCTACAGGTAAGAGAATACTCTTTCAACAAGACTATTCATGTCTTAGGAAATGCTGAAAGAGGAGAAGAAACGATTGAATGAAAGAGGAAGAGACAGTCTCATCTTCAGAATAGGTACTGTAGTATTGAATGATTGAATGTCTACTGATTCAGGGTCATTGCAGCAATATCTGGTAGTCCTGGAGTGGGAAAGTCTTCGTTCATTGAGTCTCTTGGGGCTGAATTGACTGAGAAAAGAGGAAAGAAAGTTGCTGTTCTCACTATTGATCCATCATCACAAATGACTGGAGGTACAAAAAGAATGACCAATCACTATAGAGTGCTCATTGAGGATCTGTATTGGGTGATTTGACTCGAATGCAGAATCTATCTCGTAATCCAATGGCATACATCAGACAATCTCCATCTTGTGGATCCCTTGGAGGAGTAAGTCTATTCTTCCTTCCACTTCTCATTCTGTCTATAGGTTACACGTGGTATCCATGAGGCAGTTATTCTATGTGAAGGGGCAGGATTCGATGTTGTGATCATAGAGACTGTGGGTGAGAATATCACTTGTCCCTTTCCTATTCTCTCATCATTGTCATTTGAGGAGTGGGACAATCGGAAACTTCAGTTGTGGACATGTGTGACATGTTGTGTCTTCTGTTGTCCCCTGCACATGGTGATGAATTACAAGTGAGGAAAGGATGAATGGGGAGGGAGAGGGGAATGTTACAGGGAGTCAAAAGGGGAATTATGGAGATGAGTGATCTTCTCGTTGTTACAAAGGATGATGGAGATCTCAAGGCAAAGGCTAAGGTCATCACACTATTATATTGTCTTGTATTGTTGTTCCTCCATAGTTGGCACAGGCTGAATACATCTCTGCACTCAAATATATGAGACCACGCACTATGGAATGGAGACCGAAGGTAGGGGGGGGGGGGTGGGGGGGAAAGAGGGGCAATGTTTGATTGAGGTTCTTCGTTCATCCATAATGGATGCCCCTTCTGTATCCTCTGTATGGGATGCAATGGAGGAATATTGGAATGTGATTGGAGAGTCAGGAACACTCCAGTTAAGGAGAGAACGACAAATGCAAAAGTGAGTAAGGGACTCCCACAGGGAAGATGAGGATACTGTAGATGCATGTGGAGACATGTGGATGAACAGTTGATGGCTCTATTCTCTAAACATCCGAGATTGGCTACAGCAACAAGAGATATGGAGAAGAGTGTGTTGAGAGGAGATGTGAGTGAAAGGAACATTGTGAAATGGAATGTATTGTGTATTGAGATGACTCCTGGACAAGCAGCAGATCAACTTGTCCGACTATTCTTTGGTATCAAGGCAACAACGCAATGAATATCTTGCCTTCCTTCCCCCTTTCTGTTGCCATAAACTGCATTGCAGGTGGTTAGGCATACATGGTCAAAGGTGTCTTTTGTCTCTTTCTTTCTTTTCTGTGGTCACTGATACCCATTATTCATTGCCTAGTCACTCTTACTATCCATGTTCCATTCTCAGTTATTCCTTCTGTATACGTGTAGATATGTGTGGTGCCAATAGACATTATAATAGATACATTATTTGAAGAGACATAATAAATGCATTGCTCATCGAACTCATCTCAATGTACAACTGTGACATTGTCAATGGCGCTTCAATTCGCCTTTGCAGTACCTTTGATTGATAAGTGGAATGTGGGCAGAGTTTGGCAGTGCATCCGTAAATCCAATAAAAAATTCTGATTTGCATTTAGGTACGGTCAAACTGATTTGTGGTGTGCCTCTTTCCTCATTTGGACAAACGTCGCCCAGCGCGGAAGGTTCAAACTGTATTTATTTTTGGCTAATTTTTTGAATTTCCAATTAATATAGTTTCGCTTAGTTTTTCTTGGCTATTTTTTGGTGCAAATCGTTTTGCTGATGTTTCCCCGTGCATAGGTATG
>JACMIF010000582.1:0-35639 GCA_014805445.1 Diplogasteroides magnus | reverse complement strand
GGCCCGGGCGCCCCCCCCGCCCCCCCCCGCCCCCGCATAAGGGCTGGGCCTTGCAGACAGACTGCCAGGAGTATCCCTCCCTTCTCTCTCTTTCAGTCCTTCTCTCTCTTCATACAATTGAGCGAGAAGGCCTTTGCTGCATCCTCCCTTTCTTCCTCCTTCAAATGTTGGCTGCCAGGGGCATTTCCCTTGGATTGGGAAAGATCAATCTATCAGAACTCAATCAGGTCTGTTCTCATCTACAGTGTAAAGTAGACTAGTGTTAGTGACTGGAATGCAAAGTCATTCCCCCTTCTATTCCCATTCAGATTCCCGGTGATCGTGCACAACTTGCGAGAATAGCCCGACAGTCCATTGTTGAGAAGCCAAAGTTGACAATTCGTAAGAAGGCCGATGCAAAGGTGAAAAGAGAGGAAATACTCAATGTCATCGTAGTCTGACAACTGTGTCATTCTACACTCAAAAATATTGTGTGGCGAATGTTCGAATGCCCTCTGTTTAAGAAGGGTCTCAAAATATATCAGAATGATCTGCCACTCAACTTCCCGTTCACTTTCCACAACTGTTTTCCTACTCTCTGACATGAGTAGAATCAATAGCTCATTACTAATTCAGAATGAGTAAGTAATTCACTACGAGAAACAATGACCATCTCCCTTTGACATTGCTCAATTTGGAATAGTTATTGATTGTGTTGATTACATCATCACGAAGTCGAAACAAGAATATTTGTTTCTGGTGTTATTTCAATGGAAATCTCTTTACACATTCTATATAGACCATTTCGTTATTCATATCAATCATAGGAATCACACGGATTTTAACGGCTTGTAACATCGTAACTGTCAACAAATTGATTAACTGACTGACTAAAAGGTATTATATATAAGATTATATCTATATCTATCTATATCTAGGCTTAAAACAGACTCTCTTTAAGAGCAGAGATGGAGATGGCATACACCTGATGTTTTCCTAAGCCTGAACTAGAGGTTCCTAATCTGAAAATTTGTCGTCATTCTACTCCGCAGCGCTGTTGTCTATCAGGGAGTGAGAGCTTAACTCGGACAAAAGGACGCAGGGCTGCCGCAGCTAAGGAGCAGCGACTGTCGATTGTCAGGGTGCGGGCCTGCCGCAGGCCTACGGCAGGCCCGCACCTCGACTGTGGCAGGCCCACACCCCAGCTGTTGCAGCCCTGCACCCTTTTGTCCGAGAAAAGACAACGGCTATGTGGAGAAGGATGACGACAAATTTATCGATTTAGAACCCCTGATCTGAACTTTTTAGAATAGCAACCTGGGTTTTTAGAACATTTCAGCCACGATTTCATAATTTTTATCAGAGGTCAAAAAAATTTTACATTTTTTTTGAAAATGTGCATATTCTGAACAAAGATGAACTGACCCTTGGATTTACGGGGGTACCCCCGCAAAATTAGGCAATTTTTTAACAGGTCCCCACAAAATATGGCAACTTTAGGTCCGGATCTCCGCAAAATCTTGCATTTTGGGTCTGTGCCACCTGCAAATATGAAATTTTTGTTGGATTTACTCTTGTGCTGCCCAACTCTGATTCAGAATATCATTCGAAAGAGCATCAAAAGTTATGCATCAGAATATAGGATCACTCCCCAACCCAAGTTTTGGGGCAAGTACCCCCAAAAGAATAGCATCCAATAGAACGGGTGAGGAAAAGATCCCCCGTGGAGGGTCCCTGATGTTACCGCGAACGAGCTTTTACTTAAAATTTACCATTTCAATTTCAATACTATCACACAAAGCTTCGGCAGAGAAACTATTAGTAAACAGTTTAAGTAACTGATCTTATAGTCCATAACAATTGACAGCCTAGTATTCCCTTCAGTTTGATTCTCTTCCTGCTTGCACTTCGTCCTTTCTTTCCTCTCTAAGCATCGTCATTACCCCCTTTCCTTCAGTAGGTCTTGTGTGGTTTCCCCTCTTCAATATGTCTCCTCCCCTTTCCTTTTCACCTTCTCCTCTCCCCTCACAATCAGTCCTCCTTATCTTCCCCCAATGGTGTCTACAGTAGCCAAACTTCGTGCTCGTCGTCATTTCATTACTTCATATTACTCAGCCAATCGAAAGGTTCCTTTGATAGTTGCCTCATTGGGTATCCCCTTGTCCCTTCCTCATTGAATGAGTACGATGATAGTGTGTAAGTAGAGAAGAGAGATGTTCATTCTCCTCACGTAGTCCCATTGAGTGGATAGTTCTCATGGCAACGGTGTATACTCTGAGACACTCAGTTACTCTTCCTCATCCTTCTCTCAATCAATCATTCATTTCAGACTGTATGGGCTGCATGTAGAGCAGTCATCTTTGGATGTGTAGTCATTGCAATTGGACTATCAATGGCAATACTCGGATACTTTGATAAACATCTATCACAGGTATGGAAGGGAAAGGGAATGGACGAAGAGAAGAGACATTCAGAAGGTTATTGTTGAAGGAAACTCGAGTAGGATTGAAATGGACAGAGTCATTCAATACAATCTCAAGAGTATGCAGGTCATTCATCTTGTCATTGACCATTTAACATTCTCTTTTAGTATGTGGGTCCAGTTGTAATGGGAGTCGGAGCATTCGTACTCATTATTGCATGTGTTATCACACTTGAGAGTAGAGACAAACACACACAGGCAAGTGAATCGAATGGGCACAATGGAATAGAGACACAGATCATATGTGAGGAGTCTGCAGAGGCAAGAATGAGGAGGTTACAAGTAGAAGAGAGGAGGAGGGGGAGGGAGAGGGAGAGGGAGAGGGAGAGGGAGAGGGAGGAAGGAAAGAGGAAAGAGACCATCAATACAATATATCAAGACAATTCTACTCTTCATGAAGAAGATGAAGAAGAACAAGATAATGAACCAGTTATCAAACCTCTAATCAAGTTAGTATATCTCATTCTCTAATCATAATCATTTCTTATAGGGAAGTACAAGCAGAAGTTCATCGTATTCCCCGATCACTTATTGTTCCTGATATAAGTGCCCCACTAGCAGATATTGAAAGTTTAGTGGATGTGGAAAGTCCCATTGAACATTCGCCCAGTCCCCTCGGTCATATCCTATGATTCTCATTCCCATCGGGTTTACCTCAACAAAACGGTCATTCCAGAATTTTAAACAAAATAGTCCCTTTCGAACAGTTGAAGCGAGTAAATGAAATGAGATAGGGTTACTGTTGAGATAAAAGATATTTCATGTTCAGGTAATCAACCAACAGGAAAAAGGATAAAAACACATGCATAACACAAATGTTTATCAATAGACATTCGAGTAACCTGTGTAATACAATAGTTCCTTCACCCCAATCCCATCAATCAAACATACAATAATCTACAAATATAAAATTAGCAATACAGTAATCTAAAAAGATATTACTATACAAATGAGTCAGACGATTACCCCAATAGAAGAAAAGAGGAAAAATTAGAGAATGAAGAGTCTGAGTGCAGTATTTGCATTGAAAATATTTCCAGACCTGGGACATTTGACACCTCCAGTTGACTCATCACGAAGTTTAGACAATGCCTTCTCACCATATACATATCTGAATGAATACATTATCCAATCATTACCCTCTGACTACTTACCCAGATGGAAGGAGCATAGGAACATTGTCTTCATTCAAAGCATCTCCAGAGTATGAACACAGTAGTCTGCAAGTATATTACCTTATAGAGCATTTATATAGATCAAATCCTCCCAATTGGCGAATTAACAACTCATCGTTCTATATTTGCCTTTCCCCAATTGCTAACATTTTTCCATTTGATTTATTAATGCGGAAATTTCCATTGTATCTCAAACAGGGCGAATTTGAATATGATCTCTTAGTTTGAATGGTCAGACAAAAAGAGACGACACTCTCTCCACTTGATTCCTGACTCCCTTCCATTCTGTCATTCCCTTCCCATTCCACTCTCACAGACGGTCGCCTCCCCTCCTCTCCCATCACAGGGGGGTACGGTATGTACAATAAAGTACAGTCTCATTGATTGATTTGTGTTGAGTGATTGGAGGATGACGAGTGTTCCGGAGGTCAAATTGACAGCAGGAGAGAAGATAGCAGACAAGTGAGAAGAGAATGAATGGAAGAGAAGAAGGAATGGTATTGTAGATTCACAGTGAAGAAGAAACTGGGGGAAGGATCGTGTGGACAAGTTTATCTTCTTGAAGACACAAGAAATGCCAATCAATTGGCAATGAAAGTGGAACCAAGAATGAAACAGAAAGACGAAGAGATTATAAAGGTCAAAGAGAAGAGAAGACTAAGAGGATACAGTACTCATTACAGATGGAGATCTACGTACTCAAGAAGCTACAGACAAGCAAACATGTCTGTAGATTCGTTCAGAGTGGATGCAATGACAAGTACAGGTTAGTACTCTACTCCCCCTCAATCTACCGTATACCCTTCAGCTTCGTCATCATGACTCTGCTGGGTCAAGAACTCTCTGAACTCCGTCGTCGTTGTCCTAAAAGACAAATGTCACACGCCAGTGTTCTTCGAATGGCAATCCAGGCTGTCGCTGTGAGACTACCGTATCCAAGTAGATCGTGGTGGGAGTGTGTACCATTCAGGCAGTAGAGGATATGCATAAAGTGGGATTCATTCATCGTGACATCAAACCGACCAATCTGGCAGTTGGACACAAGGTTGAATGAATGGAAGAGTGAGTGAAGATTGTTTCATTGACAGGCAAAACACGCAGTCTTTCTATTCGATTTCGGACTTGCCCGACAGATAATGCTACCGGATTCAAAGGGAAAACTCGTGTTGAGAGAACCACGCAAGAAGGTTCTCAGTCCATTGGACCCACTCCTCTACTTGATCCCCTTGAGGTATCCTTCCGTGGAACAGTCAGATACTGTTCACTCAATGTTCATCTGGCAAAGGAACAAGGAAGACACGATGACCTTTGGTGAGAATGGAAGAGAAGAAGGGGAAGGGAAGGGAGTATCTGCAGGAGCATCCTTCATTCCATGATTGAATTGGCCACAGGAACACTTCCATGGAAGGGAACAGGAAGGAAAGAGGCCGAAAGACTCAAGAAGACTGTAACTGAGAAAGAACTACTCAAAGGATGTCCCACTCCACTCAGATATCTCTACAAACAGCTCCAGGTACAGTATCCTTATCTTCCACTCAGGATATCACTATCAGAACATGACGTATACGACCACTCCGGACTACAAAGCAATCAAGGCTGCAATTGCTAAGGAGATAAAGAACAAGGGGGTAAGAGAGTGAAGGATACTGTAGGGAAGAGAAGAGGATTGAGGTTACGATGACATCGCCCTTTGAATGGGAGAAGGATACAAAGGGTGGAGGAGGAAAGGGAGGAGAGGGAAGCATCTGTAGAGATGCCAAGAGGGAAGTGGATAAGGTATGAAGGGATGAAGAGAAGGGAAGAGAAGAAGGGATACTGTAGAGTGGAGAGAAGGACAATGACACATCAAAGGATGTTGATGAGAATGCACAATCGGCAACATCTGAAATCTCCACCAATGACTCGTGTGATGGTGGGAGAGGATACATTTCACTCTTACAGTATACTCTCTTCAGGAGCAGATTACGATATCGAGGACACTCTGGAGAATGTGGGAGATGTGAAGGATAGCTACAGAGAGTTGAAGGATGATAAGGACAAGGACAAAGAAAAGGAGAAATAGAAATGAAGAGAGAAGACAAGTCCCCCCTCACAATCCTCCCACTCAATATGTTCTTGCGTAGACACAAAAGAACGATAAAGGAGAGACAAAGAAAAGAGACTCACCGAGAATTGGACACATGGGCATACGGTAGATCATTACTGAGTTGGAATGTTGATGGATCACAAGTGGGACAACTGAATAGGAAAGAGTTGGATGTGAATGGGGAAAGGGACTGACTCATTAGTGGTGCCAGGACAACATGAAGGAGTCTTAAATGCACACATTCCTGTTTGCATTGCAACAGAGAGAGGAGAATGTTCTGGAAGCTGAAAAGGGGAGAATGAGGAAGGAAGAGAAGAGATAACATGACCTGATAGACATTCATCAAGTCCATTTTGAACAATTCTCCAATATCATCCCATCTCTTATCAGATAACAATAGTAATTGTGATACATGAGTTGTTCCCTTTCCACATCCCAATAGTGCCATTGCCTTCAATCTATTTCTTCCTCCTTTTTCCTTCTCTTCACTCACCTTTTCTGTATCCTCAGGCCATTGTGAATCTGCAGCTCTTCCCATATACTTCCTTATGATTGCCAACGCTCCTTTCCTATCGCTGTTCCTATCAATCAATATCTTATATACCGTATACCTACAGTACTCACTTGATACATTCAATGGCATCCTGCAGTCTTGCACTCAATTCCAGTTTACTATCCATTCTTCTCAACTTTGATCTATGTTCCATGCACCACGCAAGAAGGGGTTTCGTGTCATGATTGTGTATTCCATTCAATACCTGCAATGGTCAATTGAGGGGAAGGGGAAAGGGGGGGAGGACCTTGGCTGCCTCTTCATACAATTGACCATCCACCAGATATCCAATGCAACCTTCATCCAATAGACAATTCGCAGTATCCAAGCAGTTCATTCTAAGTGCATATTGTATATGACACAGTGTTCTCCTCATACCTGTATAGTTGTTCTGCGACCATTTTGTGATATCGAACCAATTCCCATTCTTCTCTTTCTTCACCAGACAAACGAAACTGAACAAGTATCATTGTGTGATAATCCCGAGTGTATCAACATACTCCTTCTTGTAGGAATTGTATTCTCTTCTCCATCATTTCCATTATTGCAATCTCTTCATCTAAAGTATCCTCACTTATCTTTTCAAATTCAGCTAGTCTTTGTATGGCTAGTTTGAGTGGTGTATCCATCTGAATATTCTCCTCTCTCCTCATTCCCCCCCCCCCTCTTCTTACTTCAGCAGCTGAACTTTCCTTTGTTCCATCTCCCATTGCACAATTAACAGCAGGAACAGCCTCCTTCATCAATTTGAATCCAAGACGATCCAAGTTCTTTTGGCCATTACGGAATTTACTGAAATGAACAATTAGAATAATCATGCAATCATGGAACGAATACCGATTGAGGTTCTCATATGGAACTCTTAGTGAAGTATACTCTAATCCTGTCATCTCATCATATTTAATACAACGATCGGGCTCAAGTAAATAAATATGACCAAGTCAAAGGATAACATACCGAAGGAGAAACGAGACCACGGGCAGACATTATAGTAAGAAGGTATTGATATAATAAGGGAAAAGTAGATAATAAAGAGGGAAGAATTAACCAAGAATCAACTTGAACAGAACGACAATGATGTTGATTCCAATAAGGGGCACTGAAAGGAAAAAAGAATAAGAAGAATAAGTGAAGAAGACTTACTGCGCATAACAGTCTGTACTGCAAGGATAAGAGATATTATCTGATTCTTGACTGATCCTTCGTTTCCGTCAAATGAATGGACTGGAGCGTCGAATCCAATCTATGAAACATATGTTGATACAAGTGAGAAGAGAATAGAATACCTTCTTGAGGAATCTTTCTCTGTTAAGGACAGCAATAGCGTTGAGAATAAGAAGAGATGCCTCTAGAAGAGCGTAGAGGGAAAGGGTCATCAAGTGATGATAAGACACACAAACAGTGTCTACAATCACAATCATCTCAATCATATCAAGGGAGAAGATACGGTAGTCGACGAATCATACGTCTACTCAATACAACAAACCCTTGTGGTTATTAAACCGACTTTATCCTCGCAATAGTAAGGGTGGAATATAATAATCTCATAATGCTGAGAACCAAAAAAGGAAAGAGGTCACACCGACATTCGAACCGACTAGGCAAAAGGCATTAAAGCACTCCTTTGAGTTGCAGATATATTACACTGTATGGTACAAACAATAATTATTGCAACAGAAACCAAGCGAGGCCTGAATGACACAGAATAAACGCCTAGAAATAGCAGCAATACTGTATGGAATCGAATTGTGATACCAAAAGCCTGTGGAATAGGGAGAGCACGCGTAAGCAGGAGAGTATGAGAAAAGAAGAGATAGTACACGTATTGAAGAGAAGAAGACAACGAACCAAGCAATGCAATCAACAATGAGTATTACAATGCAAATGGATGATTAGAGTGATTGTATCGTCTACAATGTACAGTATCTATACCCGTGTACCCCCTACAGTATTCCCTCTACTTCTTCTCATTCTCACTCTACATACAACACATCCTTTCCTTTCTCCCATACACATTGCATGGAATGAATGTCCACAAGGGAAGACAACCACTCCTCCATCCTTCCCTCCCACAATACATTTCAATGAAAGTGAACAAAGAGGACAACATCCTCCTCTATCAACTGACCATCCTATCTCAGTACATACAGTAACTGCACGACGAGATACTAATCCTGAAGGGAATAGGATAGAGGAAGGAAAGGGAGGACTAACCAGATGGAATGGATCGAGTAGAAGGAGAACGTGGAGGGGGGACATCAATGGAGATAAGATGAGAAAGAGACATTTGATTGAGAAGAGATGAAGCTGCCTGAATGAATACTCATTACAATCATCTTCTATACAATTAACTTACTCTATTGGATACAGTCTGGGGTGGAATACGAGGGGAGAGGATACGAGAGATGAATGACCAATCTTCATCACTCAATCTATCCAAACACAATGGAGATAATCGAGATATCACTTCTTTCAGTCCATTACAACCAAGACAAAAAAGAGTTGCCAGGAGAAGCTACAATGAAAATATAGCAACTATTTACATATAAGGAACAAACTTGATGAAGAGTGAGCATGTGAGATGATCCTTCAACTATTGTACTCATTTGATTATCATTCTCTTCTTTGACTTCTTCTTCCTTTTCATTGATTCCATTCTCCTTCTTCTCTTCTCCAAACAATGCAGCCCGTACAACATCATGTGCAAGTGATTGTACCTAAAGTGAATGATACTCTAATGCAATCCCTTCCCCTCTACCTTCTGTCTTATTCTCTCAACATCAATTATACATCCATCTGGTCTGAGTCCATCAGAGAATGCACCATGACCTGTATTGAATCCATTCTCATATCTATATTCTATTGACTCACAGACAGTCCTCATTGCATTGTTGACTGCATTACAACATCGAGAACAAGGAAGAGGGGAGGGAATGGAAGAAGAAAGACGAGAAGAGAGGAGAACAATCCAATCTGAGACACAACTGGGAGCACCATCTACAAATGGAAATGAGAATGAACAAGGAAATGGAATGGAACCTTGTGAGAAGACAGAAGGAGATACAGTCACTTTAGATACAGCTGATCCAAATAGAAAGATGGCCAACCATGATCTGAATGAGAATACTTCAATGGGATACTGTATTGAGTGACTGACAAATGAAGAGAACATTGTGGGCATTGCTCTTTCTTCACTTCAACTACTTCTGGTGCAACATCTGTCAACATTGTTGTCTTTCCACATTCGAGGTCTTAATGTATAACTATATTAGATTATTGATAAGATGACAAACGAGAAATAGTGACTGTCTTCTCTTCATCTTCACCCCATTCCACGTTGTTCTCATTTTCTTCACACAAAGGAGAAACATCATCCACAACACCTAAACCAATTCCATTTTTACTGCACAAAAATCAAATTATCAATTACAATATTGTACTTAATAATGAGTAATGATGAAATAAAATAATACCTGGTATACAATTAGAGTTGGTCTCTTCCTCATTCTTCCCCAGTTTCTTGTGTCCCCTCAGAGGTCGAACCACTTTTGCCCCTCGTCCTTTCCATGTCTGAAATCATTCATTCTTTCTCGTCATTCACTGTTTTTACACATGTGAATGGCTTAATGGAATGCAGGTGACAAGAGAAGAAACAACTCATATCAGCTGTCCAAACAATGTCATTGACTAAGAGAAGATGGGATGAATGGGGGGATGAGATCAAGACAGAGAGACAATGAATAGATGAGAGTCTCCCTTCCAATCACAACCCAATGTCCCCATCACAACAACCAAGACACACAACTCACTCTTACACTTCTTCTCTGTACAAGAAGGTCACTCATTTCAGGTGGTGTCACTCTTGCTAGTTCTGCCAGATTTCTCACCACAGATGCTACCGTAACCTGCAACAAATACGGTATACTAAGAATGATAATAGACCATTTGAATGAGAATGAACAACTGAATAACATACGGGATGTTTGAATTGAATGGGAGGAGGGGATGCGGGATCAAGAAGAGTCCTCAGGGATTCACTATGCTCTGCAGACATATTATCTGAATCCTGTAATAAGGACCATTGTAAAGAGAAGACAGGATAACAAACAAGAAGTTTTCGTGCAGTTCTCAATTGTTGGAATCTTTCCTTCGTTCCTCCTTCCCTCACTGATTGGCTCTTCCCATTCCTCTCAAGACGACAATCTAATACAGATGAAGACACATTCGAATTATCACTACAATCACATAATCATAGAGTACTGTACTTGAACTAACGGTGAGCTTCTACTCCTTTCACTGAGAGGGGAGATCATTGTGAGTTGATTATCCCCCGGACTTGCCTCCAATTCAACTGCAGACATTACTCTATGTACAGGAATGGAACATCTCAATGAGATAAGATAAATGGAATGGGGAGGGGGTTCAACCTGTTCTTCTCTTCCTCCTTCTTGTCTCCACCACATATCATTCCCTTCAACTGTTTATGGAGGGACTGAGCCTCCTTCTAAAGGGAATGGATTGTCAATGACTGTATAAGAAGAGTGGAATGCCTTCTTAATGGATGATAGTGCATTTGTTATCCTGTCAATGAGTGACATCTTCCACTCAGAAGGAGGATTGACTGACAGAACAAGACGAGCTGCCTGAAATGACGACAATCTACAAAAGGATCATCTAAGAACGAAAGAATCAAAAGGGAGGAATGGGTCAAGTGCCAGAGGGAGGAAGAAACGAATGAGTATTACGATGGGATATGCAAAGAGAAGGAGAAAAGACAACTGACTCACAAGATTGATAGAAAACCAAAGGAAAGATCACGAGATAAGTTCATCTGGTACTTAGTTGATGAAGGAACCACAAACAATTTTCACTTGCATTATCTCAATTCAATGTCAATGTGTTCATAAGTGGAAGGTCGTAATAAATAAGATAATGGGAGTGGGCAACATCTGTTTCCCATTTGTATGAGTGAAAGAATGAACAAGAAAGAAAGAAATGACTCAAAGGGTCAAACTGACATGAAGTGGAGTCTTCTTGAGTAAAAGTTTATCCACAGCCTTCTCCACTTTAAAAAGTGTCAACTTTCGAAGAACGATTCCACCAGAAAAGAGAATAAAGACATCACTGCCACACACCGAGATATCTCTTATCACTACAAATACAATATTTAGGCTTTCTCCTTTAGATGTTATCTTACAATGATCGAATTGAGTCAAAAGAACAATTTGACTTGTATCGATATCAACAATGAGAACACGAGAAGAAATGAATGAAAGGGCGAGATTGTGACAACGAGGAGGATAATCATCTTCCATTTCATTTCTGAAATAGAAACAACTAAACATATTCCAGTTCTACTTTTCAATCATTCAATATTAAAAGAAGAAGGAACTGACGTGTCAAGTGAAATAGGATGAAGACTTCCAAAATGTATACATTGTCTGCATTCTTCAGTGTCTTTCTCTGATTGAGGGAAAAGACCAGAAGGGGAACGAAATGATGCAATGTCCAATGATGCAAATGAACGACTTTCACGTAGTTGATGAGTCCTTAATTAATCCAATTAACACTTCCGATATTATTATTGTTTAAAAGACATATGGCTACTATTTTTGAATGAATGAATAATGTAACTCATCCATCCAAATAAACTACAGTATTAACAATCTTGTCTTACTTGTATACGATGCCTCTTGGACTCGCTTCCCACATTCTTCCATTTTGTCGTGCAGCCAATACAAACTCCATTCCTTCTCCACTTTTCATCCAACATGCTCCCATTGGACCGTTACGAAGTTTCTTTCCCACCTGGCATCGAGGAACAATGATTGCCTTCGAGAATGGAACATTCTTACTTGGAACATGTCTCGAGTCGACAAATCATAGACAAATGAAGCCGTGACAGTAGAGAGTAACAACTGTTTCTCATTAGAGATACACAATTGGACTGTTTCCCCTTCCATCTGACAATTTGATCATACAATGTAATAATCAATAAGTATACTGTACCTGTATCACCTTCTCCACTCCTCCTGAACGAAGAAAGACTGAACGTCGAGTCTGTAATTGAATGATCAAATAGATATAACGAATGAAGAGACTCACTCCAATCTTGTGAACATTAACAATCCCAGTGGAATGACCAGTGTAAAGGGATGATGAATCAAGAGACCAACACATACAATTGACTCTATCTGGGCGACTGTAAGTACTGTAGTCAAGGAATGAAAGAAGAAGAAATGAACCGAGGGTCAAGTGGAGGGGATGAATAGAATAGAGAAGAGAATGGAGAAGAAGGAGTGGAAGAACGACCAGAATGATCAACTAGTGATGGAGAAGACTCTTCTCCAATACACAATACAGATACTCTTCCTGTTTCTCCCCCAACACCAATCAATACTTCGGATGGGGAAATAGATACCTTAAATGAATAGAGTTGACAATTGATATAGAGAGGAAAAGAGTTACTTTGTGTACAGCTCCATCCTTTGTTGTAAAGACATGAAGAGGAAGAGTAGCCATTCTTGATCTGTGTTTACTGGCAAAACGACCAAATACATAGATTGATCCTGTTGAAGTACCCAGAACAAGAAGACGACGGGATACATCCACACATGTATACTCAAAGAGAATAATAGAGGAGGAAGAATGAATAACTCACTTTTATACTCTTCGATGTATTGGATGGAAAAGTAAGTTGATCAAGAGAAGTCAATTCAGTGAGAATGAATGATCTCTCAGGAACAAGACCATATGATCTTCGAGGGAAGAGAGGAGAAGGAGCAAGGGAAGAGGTTGAAGATAGTCTAGAGGATGAACTGAATCAATAGATATACAATTGGAAGACAATCAATATAGATACCATGTGTATGAGGAAGGTCCAGGTACTTCATCATCTTGACTTTCTTCTTCTTCCTTCACTTCTCTTGTTACTTCTTCTACTTCACTCATCACATTCCCACACTTCCTGAAATGACCATTCTTTATATTCACTAATGACAACAAATACACGCGAAATCTCGAAAAACACGCACGGCAAAAGGCACGAAATGATATAAGAAATGGCAAGAATAGAGAAGATAAGGAGTAAGAGATCAAAGATTGAATGCAACGGGTCGAATTCTCGATTCTTGTAGTCCTCCCTCCACGTTCGTTCTCTTTATAAGTCCTTTTGGTCTTCCATTCTCATCTCTTTCTACAATGAATATCTCTAATGAACTAAGTGCATTCCTTCCATCCCATCCACCCGCAATAACCAATACACTAAAAGGGAGAAGATATGGGACAATATTGAGATATGACTAACTCTGGTAACACTCTCAATGCGACATGATTCTCCCTTCCAATGTCTAATTGACATCCTTCCACAACTTGGCATTCTCCAGTTGAAGAGACCATACATATCTCAATCCATTCATTCAATTATCTCTTCCTCTCGCATAACATCTACCAATCTCCTTCTAATAATACTTACTTCTTTCACAACAGTCACTCCATCGTATCCACCAAAAACAAATATGACGTCATCCACTGGTATAGATGCGTGTCCTTCAAGAGGACGGGGAAGAAGGCCAATCATTGTGGATGAGCAATCAGTTAATGATAATCTAAACCATTCCTTATTCAATAGATCTTTCTCAAAGTACCTGAATACAGTTGTCAATGTTCTGTGTTCATCCCATCCTCCAATCACAATGATATCATCCTCATTCCCATTCAATTCACACGCAGTCGCGTTCTTGAGACGAGAAATGAATGCGGGAATATGGACGATAGACTGTGGGGGGGGGGGGTATAAATAATGATCAAATGGTAATACTAATACCTTCAAACCTCCATTGACAATAACTCCTGATCTAAGGCATTCTAATCCATTGTATCCTCCCAATATCAACGATTTCCCATTCTAAACATAGGAAATTAATAGGAAATCTCATTAGACGAGTACCTGTGTAGTACAAAACGCAGCACAACTTCGTTCTTCTCCAACAGTCAAACCCGCTACAGAGGAGAAGGATTCACCCTGCCATACCTGCAATTACACACTATATCATACTGTCAATCTATTGATTCTTAACCTCTACAGTATTCAGATGAGACCCAGGACCAGAACAGCCACCAACTACTGCATATTTGCCATCTACAAAGACCACAATTAAAACTATTCTATCAGGAGAAATATTGACCGTTTAATCTGATAGCAGCGGGCGATCTTCTTCCTTCGCTCAATCCTCCTTTCAATAAACGCGAATTGACAAGAAAAAGTTCATTCTCTCCGTATATTTCGACCTACACCAAACAACCTGGACATCAATGGACAATAAAATGATCATCAAACGAACTAGTTCTGCAGTCTTTAAAGCTCCTTCCTCTTTTCCTCCTGAACATCCTCCAACCACCAGAAACGAAGCGAGCGAACAAAGTCCTCGATGCATTCTATTGCATCTCAAGTGGTCACCTCATTCAATAATGAATCAAAACACGGCAGATATCAACATGGAAGTGGACCACAGTAAAGGGCAACGCCGGAATGGAACTGATAATACTTTATCACAGTGGAGACACCGCATGGCAACATAATAAAACATCAAGTGAACTAGTTTGATTGTAAGAGACTCTTCAAGCGGCCAGAGCACCAACTGCTGCTAGGGCAGAGGTCAGTTTCCCATTCTTAGCACCCGCTGCAGTGTCATCTCCTCCTCAAAACAAATTGTAAATTCATTCAAGAATGAAATGTACCTCCAAAGAACTTTTGCCCGATAAAAACTCGAGGTACTGAACGGGCTCCAGTTAATTCCTAAAAGACCGTGACGATATCTGGTGAGACTACACTACACTTTTTTTTGCATAAATAAAACATTCTCAAATTTGGTCATACCTTCATGTAGTCTTGAATAGCATCACAATCCGGTCTGTCCTCGATTTCGACCCATTCCATCGCCCCTGGGGCAAGTTTCATTGATTCGAGAGCTGATTTCGCCTGAAAATAGACAATACTCTGCTTGTTTACAAATAAAGATAATGAAACCTTATGGCAATAAGGGCAGTATGATTTGCTGAAGACGACGACTTTGTGGTTTTGAATCAATGAGTCCACAAATGCCTTCACGCTCATTCTGAATAGAAAATAAACAATTCAAATGTTTGAAAGACAAGAGTCAATCATTGAACCTCATTTCTGGAGTCACTGTGCGAGAAGTTAAGGCTCCCATCACATCAGACTCAATATTCACTGGTCGACTATAATCTACCTATCTATGCAAGACTATGCGCTACTTACATACAGAAGTACAACATTCAAAATGTATCAATTGAAGAGAAAAACACGTCAGCAAAACCATCCGGATGGTTCATTGATACCAAAAACGCGTACTATTTGCAGCTTCTTACGCACTTTCGCGATTAACCTATGCTTATTCACGGTCTACATTTTTTAACGGACGTCGTGGTGCTTTACGGAATTTCTTTTCAACCGATCATTTTTCACGTGTATGGGCTGATTAAAGCACCCTTTCGTTTTTTCCTGTCTAACTGTATGGCTGATCCGTAGAGGCTCTGTTATAGTTGTACGTATTTGTATTCAGATGTCGAAACAAGGAGTCCTTGACTTAACATCCTCAAATTTCGATGTAGATGCTTTTGTGAGTAAGTTACTGAAGGAGAAGAGTCTGGATGCCTTAGTTTCAGAGGAGGAAAACATGGTGAACTGCGTAAGTAAATGTTCTAATGACTTCTTTTATCTTTTTTGCGTAGGTACGACGCCTGGATTCTGATGTTCATCAAATAGTATACGAGAACTACAACAAATTTCTAACGGCTACAAGTAGTGTACGAAAGATTGAGAAAGAATTCTCACAGTTGGATAAGGTATGTCATAATATACTTTATATGTGATTAGGCTTATGTTCAGGAAATGAACTCTCTGAGTGCTTCAATGTCTTCGATATCTTCTCTTGTGAAGGAAGTTTCTTGTGTAGTCGAAGGTAGAAAGGGAGAAGCTGCTGCTCTCGCTCGTTCATACAAAACAGTTAATGCTGTACAGTTTGTTGCTCAACTTCCATCCACTCTTCAGGTTGCTGTCATTACCTGTACTCTCACACAATATTTACTCTTAGACTCTTTTTGATGAACAACAATTCCCCGAATTGATTAATCTGTATCTCAAAGCGAAGAAGTCCCTTACCCCATATGTTGATATTCCGAACGTCAAGGTATTCCCTTCTGTATCAATCCTATATATTTTGTCGTTCAGAACGTATTGGATGAAGTGAAAACAATAGTGGAATTAACGGAGAAGGAAGTAAGTGGGATAATGTATTGAGTAGTGAAATAAGTTTCTTTTGAGTTGCGTACTCGCCTCGGTGCGTCTGCATTATCAGTTGAACAGGCAGGAGAGGCAATTGAACTTCTCGCCAAATTGGGAGTTCCAGAGGAAGAACTTGAACAAAGTCTACTTGAGGCAGCTGAAGCAACTCTTAGGTTTCAATTCTATTTTAATGAAAGTTTATTATTTCTTTTGTAGAAGGGATCTTTCCTCACTTTCTTCATCTCCTTCTGATGTTCTGGAATTGGTTGATTCTGCATGTTCTTCTTTTCTACCCGATCTTTGTCTATGCGCATCTTTGTATAAGTGAGTTTCTACCATGTGGATTCTTTTTACTTAATAATATCAGACGTCACTTCCCTGATACAAGTGCATGTATGGTTGAGAGACTTCGTTCTCTTCTTGAACAACTCAACACAGTCATTGGGTTTGCATTTGATGATTGAATAAGTTGATGTTGTATGTTGTAGTGATGCTCTTCTCAACTGTAAACCACATGATACAGCTCTAACGGTTCGATCCCTCGATAGGTTCTATTCTAAGTGCTCTGCAGTCTCTCAACACTTGCCAGGTTTCCTTGCTATTTTTTTCAATGATCGATGCCTATTTAAGAATTGAATAATCTTGATTCGTGTGCTCGATTAGTGAAAGAAGTGTCATCCAGAGAAGTTAAGTTATGCCGGGAGAAGGTATCACTTCTATCCTTTCACTTACAGTATACCATTGAGATTCTATCTGAATGTTCCTCAACAGTAGTTTGTATTCGTGAATCTCTTTTGGAATCTTCTCCACTTCCTCCTCTTGTCTCTTCACTTCTTTCTTCATTCATAGTTCAGATGAAGGTATACTGTATCTTCATTCTCTCTCTTCTCTCATCTCATTCAGACAGCCCTTGCCCATCTTCTTCTCTTCACTGCCAGTGATGTGGCCTTTTCATCCTCTCAGGTACTCATTCTCCTTTATCCAATTTCATTTGTATTCAGTCTACTTCTTCATTCCGTGGTCCATTTGCATGTCTTGTCTATGAAGATATCATAGTTGGTGCAAACAAGTGAGTGAAATGACTGTCTTTCATTGTCAATTACTTCCTTCAGAGACTTATCTTCCTTATGTGCTACAGTATGCAATGAGCCCCATTGTAGTCCTTTCCTTTCTCTCGTTCTTTCACTTGTCGCTCATGATTGCACTCAGAAAGTGTCCCAAATGGAGGTATGGAGTAGTTATTGATTGATTGTAAGATGAATGGTTGAGGTTCTGTGTAAGGAACAGTTCTCAATCTCAATTGAAGAGTCTCGTTCTCTTTGTAAAGAGGAAGAAGTCATTTCATTATGGAGGAATACTGCACATGAATTACTCACTCATTTTGTACATGAGACAGCTCTTTCAATTGGTAGTTCTTTCCCTTCTTCTCTTCTATTTCATTCCATTCAGGTGACCCTTGGTGTAATGCATTGGCTCTTGTTACTACTCCATCTCAACCAAGAGGAGTTAGTGTTGCCACGAGGAGAATGAATGAACAACTCAATGCACTCTCAAACACTATATCCACCTTATTTGGGGAAGAGACTAGGTACTGTAGAGTGAGTGAAGTCGAGTACGGTAGATACAGGAAGGAACCTAAACAAAGAGAGAGGAAGACAATTAATATTCCCATTGATGCTCTCAAGGATTCATTGTGGAGTGAAAGGGTCGACCTCCATGCAAACCTTCATGTCGGTCTTACTCATTTCATACTGTACTTGATATCTTATTTCAGTTCAAGAAAACATCGATGATGACAGGAATATCAAAGGGAATTCTGAAGAGTGGAATTGAAGGAGTGAGAATGAACACGTTTGGAACCTATGCACTACAACAGATTCAAGTGAGATCAGATATCAAGATGTCATTGGTAGTTACGGAGTCCCCCAACAGAGATTGTTGTCAATCTTAATGCCCCCCTTAGTTATGGTAAAAAAAATTATATGCTAAGTGTCATACTGTACTGATGAGTGAATGGGAATGTTCGATTGTATCCTACAGGTTGATGTTGCCTTTCTACAAGAATCATTGTGTATGGTGATCGGAGATGATCCTCTTGTCACTTCACTCTTTGATTCTCTTCTGTCATCAGCACTCAGAAGGTATTCATTCCTTCTCATTCCTTCTCATTCTTCCTCATTCAACCCTTCAGATGTCTCAATCCCCAGTTACTCCATCCAAATGTAGTTTGTACTTTGATTGCTGAGGAGGTTGGTAGACATTCCCAATCACACATTTATTCATTTTCCTTGCAGGAAGATATCGCAAGACAGTGAACAAGGTCGTTCAATCACATATTATGTATGTATTATCAAAATTAATAGCAAAAATTATTAGTTGAAGCAAATTATTAATTTATTACAATGTAAAATTCATAATTCTATACTTAGCGAGTTCGCTAATACAGAGCAACAAAGGTTGTGAACCGTATGTAAATTTGACAATTGAACGGGTTTTGCTGTCACCATGTCATACTTTGAATGATCAAGTGAAGTCGTTGATATTGGAGACCACGGGGGAATGGCACAAGTACTGTAAGAATGGTTCCATTCACCTTATGTGACATTGAGGATTGCATGTGGCCGCACACAACTTCATCACTGCTTTCCTCTCACACAGATTAAATACCTTAACTCTTCTGATCTCATACACAAACACTCCTTCTTTCACCTTCCACAATTTGCAGTAGCTTCCATAGTCTTCACAGTTGACAGTGGCTACAGTAGTAAGGGGAACAGTCGTGGTGGGAGTCTCTGTAGTAGTCTCAGTCACTGTTGTAGTAGTTGTTGTAGTGGGTATAGTGGTTGTTTCAGTTGCAGGTCTTCTGACTCCTTGTACTTCCAATCGATTTCCTCCTGTTCCTCCTTCAATCAACTACATACACATTCTCACTAACCGTAAGTCTCTTACCAATTCTATTGTATTTGATTGGTTGATCTGGTTTGTCTGGCTTTTCTATCTGTGGTTTTGAATACTTGTTGAACACTTCCTCCGCCACTACTCTTATAGCTGCCCAGGTCTCATTTCCAACACCAGAAATCTCTCTGAAGACTGATCTTGAATGGGAAAAGAGTTGATTGGAACTTCTCTGGAAGAAGGAATCCATTTCCAAAGAGAGTATTTCTTGGTCTTAGCTCGATTAGATATGAATACGGTACTTTGAGTGCCCCCTTAGCCCAGTCATGTGATCCTCCAGATGCTTCATCTACAATAGTCCATTGACTGTCAATGAGTGATGAGTAGTCGTACACATTAGATCAGCTCCTGTTCCCACTGCGTATTTGGTTCCATAGACAGCTTCGAGGGCCTTGGTTGCTCGAAGGGCGAGGGGACGCTATACAAAGACAATCTCTCACACAAAAGACTTCTCTTTGTAATACGAGAAGGGAAAGTGACTGACCATTAGCGAACTGTAGTCGTTGGGATAGCTTCTTCTTCTATGTCCAAAGGGAATTAACCACATTTGAGAGTACGAATGGAGGGATATAAAGGCCTAAAGGACTTATGATCTTTATCCAGCTAAGAGTAAGGGATACTTTTGGTGGATATGCCTCGAGGAAGTCTCTGACTGCGATGGATTCAGGTTCTGAGAAGGCCGAAGGTCCGTGGTAGGTATCGTGGCATGTATCCGAAGATGATCCCGAAGCTGAATTGTACCTTTCCTTCCCTTTCTTTGATTCTTTCATTCACCTGCCCAATACCAATCAAAGTTCCTATTTAGATCCACTCCTCTACAGCAAACAGTAGGCCATCCAGCATATTCTTTGTTCTGGCATTCAGCAGCCCTTCTATTCTTCCTCCACATTCTATCCTGACAATCTCTTCTTCCTCTTCTCTTCATTCTTTTCACTTACATTATTCCTTGAGTATTCATATCCATCAGGATTCATAATAGGAAGAATGTAGAATGGAATGTCATCCAACATATTCTGTATTCCCTCTTCTCATTCCTTCTCTTCTTCTTCTCTTACCTTGATCTTTCCTTCATTCTCATATCTTTCTACAAGTTCTCTCAGTGTCCACATGGCTGTTGCTGGTGCAATCCATTCTCTTGCATGTATTCCTGCATCCATCCACACAGAAGGTTCATTCGAATCCAATCTGTCCCCTCCTCCAACCTCAATCAATCATTTAAACTCTCTCCACATATACTTATATTATAATATACACATTTACTAACCTTTACAACCAGAAGTGTCCTATTTTCATAAGTTTGTCCAATGTCAATGAGAGTGATTAGTCGTGGCTTTTCTCTTTTCAGTCTTTTCAATTCAGAATGGATTGCATCGACAGAATTGTACCTGAATGATTCTTGTACTCATTTCTTCATTCATTCCTTACTTGTCATAATCATATCCTTTTGGTGGATGGGCCCATCCAGTAGTTGTCTTCTCATTCTCAATTGCCCTTAATTCTCTTCTCTTCCTTCTCATTCCCTTCTCTTTCTTACTTCTGTAGATCTTGAATGGCCACAATGTAGTGGATGCCCCGTGCAGTGAGGTCTTTGAGGAGTGAAGGGGCATCAGAAGGGGCAACTGTCACATCAACAACAGCTCCCACATGGGTGGGAGGCTGCCAGAAGTCAAGGGCATAAGGAGACTCCTGGAAGGGAAAAGAAGGGATTGAGGAGGAAGGGAGGGAATACCTCCTCATATAGAGAACGAAGATATCCAAGACTGGAATCATTCTCTGGATTGATTCGAATGAGTTTGAAACTGAATAAGAGAATGTAATGAATGAGAGTGGAAAGGACTCACTTCTTATAATTATGTGATTGTGAATGAACATAGAATAGTAGAAATGAGAATATGACAGGACGAACCATCTCTTGTCCCTTCAGACAATTCCTTCTGAGGAGTCTCCTTTTGCACTGTGTGTGTGTATCTATCGTCTCGTGTCCCTTCAGGGTTTTCTTCATTCGGAGAAAAGGCAAAGAGTGCGAATGAGAAGGACAACAAATATGTACATACAAGCCATTCTGTAGTTATCTTGCGGACTAACTAGCCTACACTATTGGGATACGGTAAGTCTACTATGCTACATGGATACTGTGGGTATAATATGAGTACAGTACGACATGGATGTGACCGGTATTGGGAGTAAGAGGGGTCAAACAATGAAGAATCAGCAGAATGAGCAAGTGAGGGCACAGTTTTCCTTCATGAATACTGGAACCTGCAAAGGAAAGAGTAATTGAAGTATGAGGATTGATATTCTTACTTGACTACACAATTGTGGTCTCTCCTTTAACCATCTTACACAACTCATTTTGACATTTGAACATGGAAGAGTTGCTGTGATTGAATCTTTCATTGAGAAGATAATCAATCTCTTACGTTTCAATGAATCCAAGTGTTGTTTCCTTTCAAGAACAGCTTCTGCCACAACCTGAAACCATTCAATTGATGAATGAACAGAGAGGGACTAACCTTGATTCCCTCCCATGTTTCTCTTGCTGTAGGAAGTAACTCCTTTTCATCCAGAATAAATCCATCCCAATCTCAAATCATTTTTCTATTCTCATTTCGATCCATTCTCTTACTCTTTTCTTCAGGACGTAGTTCAATTAGATACACATATTTCACTTTTGCAGTTTGTTTCACCCAGTCCTCCGATCCTCCAGAAGCAGGATCTGTATTGTATTCCGTGATGGAAGAATACTCTTGACTCACACAATGTGTCTGCTCCACTCCCCACAATATACTTTGTCCCATACATCTTCTCTAGTGCAGAAGTAGCTTTCTTTGCCACTTTGAACTGAATGAGCAATCTGTTATGAGATAATGATTGTACTGACTAGATCATCGACATCTCCTGGATATGCTTCCTTCTTATGTCCGAATGAATGAATCCATATCTGAGAATAAGTATGAAGTGTAATATATGCATCCATTCTATTCGAGTATCTACGAGAGAGAACAGCATCACGAATTGATCTGAAGTTACTGTATAGAGAGGAGGTTTAAGAGTAAGACATACCTTGATTCAGGTTCACTGAATGCCTCCTTTCCCTGGTAGATCTCAGAACACGGGTCATCAGAACTCCCAGATTCTATTCAGTTCTATTAAGTTGTGAAAAACAAATTTCGGTCAATTTTTTCAATGACTTGGTTCTCGGAGTTTACGGAAGGCAACGCTACTATTGTAATAAAAATGGCACAACAGGGGTGATCCGAAGAACTAGAGTGTGTTGAGTTGTAAGTCAAAGTCAAATCAACAGGTGCAAACCTCTGAAGTGAAAGTCAAAGTTTCTGTTCAAATCGACTCCTCTGCAACATCTTCTTCTTCCCCAGAGATCATTTTTGCATATCATTTCGCTTCGATTTTTCCTCCACAATCGAACCTCAAAGATAAAAATGAATAGTGAATTGAATGTAATAAAATATACATGGGGATTTGTACTTGATCGAGTGAATTCATAACCATCAGGATTTGCACAAGGAATGATAACAAATGTTATTTCTTGAAGAAGTTGTCGAATTTGTGTTTGTTGTGAACGAGAAGTCAGCTGAAATGGATACTTTTCTACTAAAGTGCATTGTGAACAAAGTTGCGTCAAGGTTAAACGAGAAGTGAATGACTCTTGTCCTTGTGTATGATGTACCTGATGAATGAAGTAAAGAGCTGTATGAGGGGCTGCCCATTCCCGTGCATGCATACCAGCATCTATCCAGAATACACGAGATGTTTCTCTTTTCAATCCTATCTGAACACTTCTCTTGTAAAGGAAAACCGTCAGGGTAGGAAATCCCAGTAAAAGTACATTTTTCTGCCGTCTAATTCCGGCGGAGTCTCTCGCATGTGATGAACAACCGCTGTGAGGACATTAGGCTACATAAAAAAGTACTTTTGTTTGGATTTCCCACCCTAAACACCACAGATCAAGGTTTGGACCCAATTTGCTCCTTTTTTGTTTGATCGCATTGGCGAGAAGTTGTCTCTAACGAATGAAACACAACGAAGAAAACAAGAGAACAGACAGAGAAAATGCAAATTCGGTCCAAAACTCGATTGGAACTCGAGATTATCAAGGTCTTTCAATGCCATTACGAACGTTCGTCAATGGTTGGAAGAAGAAAAAGGGAATGGCAAACCTCGAGACCGTCTATTGATCTTCCTTCATGTGTAAGACCAATAGAAGTGAGTTGAACGAGATCAGGATAGTCTCGGGCGAGATTCCTCATCCATTTCTGCATGGATGGATAGGATGAATATCTATAAATGAATCTTAGTCAATGTTCAATAAGAATAGATAACCGTCTGAAGTCATATCCACTTGAAGAGACTGAATCATCTTTCAGCCAAGGAGAGAATTGTTTCGTTTTCTGTTCACGACTAACGATTAACCTGCAATGAAATGGTTTCTCTTTCATTCTCTTCATTCAATCAATTGACAAAAGACAAAGACGCACTTTTCTACATCCTTTATAGTCTCCTCATAAGGAACTTCTGCCTTGACGAGTAGTCTCTGTAGCATTTCTCTCCCTTTTCCTCCCACCATAACATCCCAGAAGTCTCCCTCATTATGAGCTGTCTTCCAGAAATCAAACTGAACGAGAAGCTCAAGAATAGAACGAACGAACTGTGACACCTTCAATTGTGTTGCATTCCTGTACAAGAGTTGAACAGCTTGTGTTTGGATGGAAGAATTGGGGAATAACCGGAAGACAGAGAAGATGAGATCAGTAGGAATTGGATTACTGGATGAGAATACGATGGGAATAAGTGATAGTAGAGGAAGAAGCATCAAGGGAGGTCAGGGGAAAACACAAAAGGGGAAGAGGTTAAAGGGGGAGGGGCAAAGTGAAACGATTCACCCTGTTTAGTGACAAGGCCTTTCAAGAGGTCACATCAAAAGTGAAATTGACACGAGAAAGAATGTCGAGATAAAGGAAATCATTTTATCGAATGTATGAAAGCTTTTTCTCACGATGGAATAACCCGTGAATGAATGAAAGAAAGAGATGAAACACACTGGGGACGAATTAAGATAGGATGAGATCATTTGTGTCTTTTGGTCAATGAAACATCATGGAGTACAGAGTAGACATGATACAGGACATCTTTCCTTCATCTCTGGCCATGTTTCACATGCTCCTCCAGCAGCCCATGAGGCACAAAGGGAATCATGGTCACGACAGTCTCTTACTTGTGTTCTGAATGAGTATTGAATAGGGGAAAAGGGAGGATGGAATAGACTTGGAATGTAATGCGTGTCCTCCCTGGATTGGAACGGAAAGTGTACGAGTGGCTATTACTTTGACAGCTTCCCATGTTTCACGTGCCGTTGGAACAATCTGTAATCTTTGTTTCATTCAAGGCCAATCAGAGATCAAATTCTCCTTTCCTTTTCTAATCTACTACATAAGAAGAAACAGTGGAAAATCACCTGATTTTGTGGTAGAAGGAATCCATCCCATACTTGTTCTTCAGGTCTCAATTCAAATAGAAATGAATACTTCACTCCTCCCTTTCCCTTTGCCCAGTCCTCTGATCCTCCAGAAGCGGGATCTACATTCTATTCCCTCAGTGGAAGAAGTCCCTTCACTCACATAATGTATCTGCCCCTGTTCCTACTTTGTATACTGTACCATACATTCTCTGTAGAGACTGTGCTGCAGACAATGCTGTTGATCTCTGAACCAAGTCTCCCCCTCTCCCTCTCTCTCACTCATTCACTTACCAAATCATCGAGGTCGTTCGAATATGTTCGTACCTACAACAATTCACTGTGTACAATAGACAAATGGATATACCTGATGACCGAATGGATACATTAGAATCTGAGAATATGAGTGAAGGGTAACGAAAGTAGTCATGGGATGTTGAGCAAGGAAATCTCTCACTGCTCTTGTCTCTGGCTCTGAGAATGCATATGCACCCTAAATACACTTCAAGTATTGTATGATCATAGAGATTGTTGATTGACTTGATATATTTCTGAGCATGGATCAGTTGATGATCCAACTTGACCAAAGAACCAATCAAAGTTTCGATTCAGATCAACTCCTTGACAACAAGTTGTTTGTGGAGGAGAGAAGATTCCAGCAATACCTCCTCAATATCAACTCATTGCTATAACAGTAGACAATGAATGTATCCAACCTTGTTGTTGTGTCGTGCATTTTGCAGGTGACTTATTCTTTCTCCATAATCTTATTTCTGGATCAGTACTGCTTCTGGAGTATTCATATCCATCTGAATTGTCTTATTGGAATCCCTATATGTGAGTGAATACAGTAACCTGGATTGAGTAGAGGTACAAGATACCATTCCATATGGTCAACGAATCTTCTCATTATCGGATCCCTGTCATATCCATTTATGAGCTGTAAAAGACCACAATCTATCCCTCGTTCCTATTCCTTTTCCTATTCTCGTTTTGTCATTGTGATATGAGAATAGAAAGATTGCCTGATTGATGAAGTAGAGTACAGTAGATGGTGATATCCATTCCCGTGCATGTATCCCTCCATCCACCCATATTCCTCTCTTCGTTCCTCCCATTCGTTTATTCGTTATCTGCAAATATCTACCATTTTCACATCAATTCAGACAGTTTTTCCTTGAAAGATCAACATGAGAAGAGAACGAAAGACTCTTTTGTTTGTACATCATTGGGTCATTCTTTCCGTTTCTATCCCCTCGCACAAGGTGTAAAAGAAGAACAGGTCTATTGTGGGAAGGGTAATGTGATTGTGTACCTTTATGAGTGGAATCTGTCGTCCTTCATGAGTCAATCCTATTGGATGAACTGATACAAGATGAGGATAGTTGATAGCAAGTACATTCATGTAATTGATAACATCTGCGAATGAATGATACTCTGCTATGTTGAAGTCAATCTGAATACACAATCAATGATGAATCATACAATATTATCATCACCTTTACATCACTTTGATCGTTTAGTCTCCGTTGTGACTTCAACTTTAGCTTGGACAATTTTTGATTTTTAATTATTCTGAAAAGGATAATATTAATCTGATAGAGAAGGCCGTGAATTGCTTTCACTTTGCATAGACACATACTCAACGGCTCAATGACATCTTTGATTACAAAGAATGAGATGGATCGGTTTGTGAGTGGAACTCGAATAGATTGGGGAAATGTCACAAAAAGAGGAAGCTAAAGGGAAAAGAAAGAGAAAGTGATATGGAACGATTAGATAAAAAGGGATGCAAAACTGACCTTTCGACATCTTCGATCATAATAGAATGAGTAAGATTGTGATTATCAAGAGAAGAAATAAGACCAGGAAGAAGATCGTCCCTCACCTTTCATTATATAATATAAAAATAATATGAACACAACACTAACCATCACATGAACCTCTTGACCGATTGATCGAGGTTCCTTCCAAAAATCATACTGAAGAAAAATTTAGAATGCAAATGATAGCTGTGATAGCAACGAACATCATGATTAAATGTGAGATTGTGGAGATATTGAAGGGAAGATTGTGATTGAGGAAGTAATCGAAGCACTGAGAATTGTCTAAACACAAAAGAGTCAATGGGGGGAGTAAGATGAGAACATACTTTGTAGATATTAAAGGTAGAAGTATTAGGAATAGAAGCATTGATGACAGTGCACAACCCGTAGATACTCTTCTTTCGTTGTCTATTGAGCCCCTCCTCCTCCCTCTTCCCTCCACCCTCATCTCCCTTCCTCTCAACTGTCGGCTGGTTTGCATGCATAGTAGTAGAGAAGGGAGTATAGCCAAATGAATCGATTGCCTTCTTTCCAATCTCTTCCTATTGTAACTCCAATCAAGGTCGAGTCTCAAGCGTTGCCACAGGCAAAATCTCTTTCAAACAAATCTTTTTCCAATCTTCACCATTCTTGTCCTGTCTTCCCAAAATACTATCTATCGTCCTTGTTATCTCGATAAACGTCTGAAGGAAATGTACAATGTTAATTTTCTTGTATGTTTACGATTACGAATATCCAGAAAGTATGACTGTGTAGATCATCTATTGGAATACTACATGTGCACTTCGTATATTTTGTGTTATCACATTCTCTCGTGTACTATCATAAAGTACAATAAATGCATTGGAACGGTCGTTGAAGTCAAAAATGGCCCATAGAAGGGAAGAGAAGACAGACTGATTCGTACAGTGTCAGGAAGAAAGAGGCTATTGACAGAGATCGTAGAGTAATGGACAAACAATGGAGAACACCACTGTGCACTCAGAGAAAGGGAGATCAATCCTTTATTAGTCCGTATCTACAATACTCTATCTATATGCAATAACATAAACATGGAGAAGAATATTGTGATCCTTGATGAGGATGATGAGAGAGCAAGAGAATTTCCTTCCAATATTTTGTGATGATCTTCCTCTGCTGTTCGATTAGTGTCTCGACGAAGTCGGAATGATGTTCTCATCTGAATGAGACCATTGTGTGGGTATGTGAGGTTTGTTCACTTCAAGTATATTGTGCTCCCTTGTCATTCTTTCTCGTTCACTTCTTGTCGGCCTTCGGGAACAAGAACTCTGCGAACACGATGGACACACGTGCAGATTGCACAAAATATTCACTTCGTTGCTAAAATTGCATATTTTTGCTATAATTCGCCATCATCGGAAACCTCGTAGGGAATGCCCAAGCCTTTATGTGATTCATAAAAATGAGTTCTCCTTTGATTCCCGTTTTCTGTTCGAAGTCTCCCCAAACATCGCCTTCTTTCTGCAGAGAACATCCATCCTCATCTGTAAAACCTTTTATATTATGTAATGTCGTTTCTACTCAAAAACCTGATAGAAGAAGTGAGGTTTTTCCATCTGTTGCCCAACATCTTCCGATTCTGGCACGTGTGGAGGACGATAACTTCACGACGTAGCTCTGAATTTCACTTTCAATATCATTTCTTTAGCATAAGAAAAATATATTTCTACATGACTCTTCTTAAATTTTGTAAAGTCGGAGGTCAATAATTAACAAACAATTATTTCGTTCTGTTTTAAAAAAAGAGGTGAAGTATTTTGTGTAAACATTTTCCCATCCGATTATTCAAATAAAGAACAAAAACAATACAAAATATGATACAGCCGGGCGCGTCAAACGCTGGCTGCAGAGGATCATTTCAAATGCCCTATGTGCATCTAAAACTCGCGGATATAATAATGTTTGCTATCTAGGATAGCGCCCGCGCTCCGAGCAAGCGCCGTAACCATTAAAATTTCTTGCCGATTTGCGCGTATCTACACGGAAACGTTCGTATGGGGGTCTTAGACGGAAAACAGGTGTGAAATTCTGCTAAGAAATTTTTTTTAACACATTTTTGAAAATGATGAGAAATAGGATGATTTTCTGTACTTATTGTATTATTACTTAGTTTCGATGATGGGGTATCCGAAAATGAAGTCAGAATCGAAACAGGCGAATTTTGGAATTTCCTTTTTTCCGAATAATCTTTTGATTCCTTTAAATTTTGAAACGAAAATATATAGATCAAAGAATTGATCAAAGAAAACATTCTGAGAAGTGTTTTAAGGAATCACATATACAAGCGTTTTTCCAGACACAAGGTAACTTTTTAATTGATCATTGTGGCTCAGATGTATGCGGCATGTATAAAGTCTTTTAAGACCTTAAGGATTCATAATTTTCACAAGCATTCCTTACATTCATGAAAAGCCTAAGCCTAACTCTAGGAAACAAACCACACGGTCTCCAACAGAAAGTGGCCGTGATAACGCAGGTGAGTCGAGAGAAGAACCATCCAGCACGGCGACTGAATAATCGACTGCAGAAGATGAAGAAGACAACGGAGAAGAAGTAGAAGAAAGTGAAGAAATTGTTACTCCGCCAAAAGAGAGTGTTACTTGAGAACTAAAAAAAATAGTGAAGTGGTTCTGGAAATCGGCGACTACCTGGCTGGCTGTGCTGGAATACATGTAAGAAGGAATTTTTTGTCTTCTTTGTTGTTGAAGTGTTTTCCTCCCTATCAGGCAAATTTACAACGACAAATAATTTTACTTGCCTGCACGACCAGCTCGTTTTCAAAATTCCCTTGATTATTTTTCCTTGTTTCGCATCCACCTAATGGTATCTGCAACAGATATGGGCTTTTTGTAGTGCAAATCAGAAATGGCTGCTATTTTTTATTGCATGATCTCTTCTCTAAAAGTCAGTTGACACTATTGTACAGATTGTATTCTCGAGTGAATGGCTGAGTGTTTATTCTCATTCCCTCTTCACATGTGCCATCTCACACAGGCAAGTTCCAATAATTACCCATAGTGTTGAAGATGGTAAAACATCATACGGACACAACAATCACATTCAAAACTTAAGTAATGAAAGGTTACCTTGAGTGCATAATTACTCTTCGATTGAACAGTTCCGTCAGCATAAATACAATTTGGCCGCCCTTTCTCCGTGTAGATGAGACCACGGAAGGACTCATTGAAATTAATCTTGAGAAGGAAGTCGGTCTACAAGAAATGCAATGTGCTCTAAACCGAATTCCTTTCCGTCTCCTTTGTGGCCCCTGCGCCAAGGCCGTATTTCCGCGCAGGTAAGGGGGCTCATTTCGTGCAATTATCTCCTTCGCGCACGCAATACAAGCATATCGAGAGGTCTCCATATACACCCTTTGGGAGGACGTTTATGACACAAGTGGGATACGAAAAGGTCGAGGAGTATAGTAAACCAACCTTCATAAATTAAACCATCACGAATAATGTATAATTGGTTATGATTCATGACGAGAGTATAGTATTTGTTGCAGAAAATCTGTCAAACTAAGTCATTTGTTTTGTCACGTATACGCTTTTATTAAGCATCAAGTATAAACGGCGCTAATATTTTAAAACAAAGCTAATTCCTAATAAGAGATAGAAACGGCATGAAACACACGAATGTAAGACAAGAAACATTTTAAACTAAAATTTGGAAAATGGTACCTTGTCGCATGCAATAGATGTGTGAAGAATGTCAGGTAGTGACCAGGATAGTGGCGAGGTAATGAAGATAATGAGCGTTCTTACGAAGGAGTTCATTGTATGTGTGAGAGGAAAAGAAGGTGGGTTGTTGGCTACGTAGGGCGGGCGCGTATTACTGGCTAGGAGGGGCAGGTGGTTATGAGCAACCCTCACCAGTTAACTACTACGAAAGCTGGTCGATGGGCGTTTAAGAGGGCAATGACATGGTGGCAGGGAAGGGAAACAGTAGCAATTTGAGCCAATACAACATACTTATCACAGTGCACCCGGTTTTAAAAAGATTAACATATTACCGGTTAAGGAGAGAAATAGAAAGAAGATTTGAACAGAATCCTCACAAGGGTCTCTGTGATATGTGGAAATGAGTGATGGCACGTAGACCCGTATGAACAACCACACAAAAATATCATTATTAGTCCAATTGCCTATGAACAGGCCGAGACAACGTTAACGAGATATCTTCTGAATATATTGGAACCCGTTGCTGAAAAGTAGATCTTCACATTAAAACTATTCAAATGAACCTTACGGAATAATGGTGGTTAATGAGATCAACAACGGAATTGAACTGGTGATCATGCATAACGACCTAAAATTGAAAATAGCTTAAAACATCAAAAGGGATTTTTCCGTTTTCTTTTTCAGATAAAGTACGCTTGAAGTGAATACTGACATTTAAAAAATTTCATAGCAAAAGCGATTTCACTGACCTTTCCTAGTTGTTCATCCATTAAAAGTATGTGGTGCACTCTGTTAGAGTCTCTGCCAGATAAAATTACCTGAACTCTCCAGTTTTCATTTGCAAAACTTTTTCTTACCTGTCCTGGTTGATGTCCACTTTGCCGTACGAGAAAATCTCCAACATTGGCTAATTTTTTCTCCGTATCCTCTCTTGATAACAATCCATGGTACCAATACTGTTTCCATAATAGTCCAAGTGCTGCGTTCTACGAAGGCTAGGGTAAATGGCCTCAAACAGTTTTCGCACCTCTTCACTACTGTTTCTCGGAGCGGTTACCGTCAGATTTTCAATCTGAATAAGATAAAATGATATGTTGAGGCCGCACACTCTTACGACCTTTAGTGGGGAGGAATTAGAGGTTGATGATGCAGTATTCAGCTCCATTGCCTTTTCAACGCATGCCATCACCCGTGAAACTCGAACCTTTCGAAACATTTCATTCCACACATTATTCTTACAAACAAGGAACTTCTTACATCGCGAAGTCGGACTACGTGGCATCTTCTGTCTCCTCTGACTTTAGCAATATAACCAAAAAATGACTCCATTGACTGAAAAGTAGCCGAATAATGTGTATTATAGCCCCTTTTACCTCTTCGCCATGTCCAGCAAACGATATAAACTGAAGTGCATGACGTGCCACGAGCCCCCCATTTTTGTTAGGATCCGTGGGATCAGCATGTGACATAGAGAGAGCTTTTGACGATACATTCAGAGCAACCTCAATAATGAATTATGAAAATTTGTGCATTAAATTACATATTTCAAGAACTATCAGCAGAAACTTACTTGCACATTACTCAACTTCATCGGTTCGTCTCCGATTAACTGAAAAAGATATGTGTACAAGTTAAACACTAGACTCTTCTGAGAGAGCAGATGACCAGCGCCCAGGCTCTTAACACAAACTATAGCGAATTAATTTTCTCTAGCACATATCGAACCCGCTGATCAAGAGGACATGATTCTTTCCATGAAAATATGGTTGGGCTATTTAATCTCCAAATACGGTCGGTACGTTAGATCATTTTTCTCAAAATATTTCAACTGTAGGCTCAAATACGAAGTAGATATTTTTAATATCCGAATTGAAACCTTAAAAAATCGTATGAGCATTTTTCAGTCTCAAACGATAGGAAATATAGAAAAGTTTTCCGAAATTAAAATTAAAATACCGAGGAATTGAAATATATAGGTCTCCTAGAGTGAATATTGTTCGAGAAAAATCTTTTAATGCTCAAACTAGCATATTTTTGGGCATTTCACTCACACAATTGTAGCTCAAAATAATCCCACCAAACACCCTAGCGAACCGGAGAATACCCTGACATCACCCAGCATTATTCTAGCAGGAACGGTATACTGGTACGTGTTTGAGGTGTTGGTTATTTTCGCTACTGAATTTCGCATCTTCGACCAGGTAAAATCATTGTGTCAAGAAAATCACCTTGTTGAATTATTTATCGTAGAATGTTACGGATTTTACACGACCGCAAATTAGAAATATCGTAAATTGCGGCAGAGCGAAAACCGTTTGCAGTCGCGGAAAATCTCCTAAATATTAATGCTACATAACTCGAAATGAGCTTTTCCAGGGATATTAAAAAGATGCGAAAATCAGTGACGAAAATAATTAATAGGGAGAAGCGCATTATTATGTGTTCCAGCTAGACAAATGAACATGCGAGTCTCCGGGATCACCGTTCCCGTGGGGATTGGACTGGACTGTATTTTCGTAACATCGTTGATAATGCCCCTAATATTTAGTGCATGGACACTGATGGAAAAACTTGTGGTGAAAAACTTAAGATATATAAGAAAATAATTATAATGCACTGAAGGTACATAAAGTAAGTGTCCCGGTTCCTTGCAAAATTGAGTGGGCCAGCGGAATCAGCGGGTTTGATTTATGTGACAAAAGATATTTTCGTATGGTTTGTGAAAAGTGCGTGGGCATCCCTCCCTATATTCAGCTCCGCTCCCTCAGATCTGTTAAAAAGATATACTCACCAGTGAGGCAACACTATCTTCAAGCCTGTCAGCTTCTGTAACAAGTCCAGCATCAAGAGCAACTCGGAATATCGCATATCTGCAGAGGTGCACCAATATCTCACAGGTTTAATTTGCGGATATCTTGCACTCTACGACGACATAAATGGATGTAAAAACTTGAGCAAAAAACATCTCACTTGACAACACGAACGCGGAGATCCGAACTGCGCATATCGCGGAGTGATGCCTTCACGGGAACGCTTCCAATATACTGCAACATATAAATTTAGTATGAGGAGTAGAGACCTGGAAACGCATATTTCTAACCTATTCTCGTTCGAGCGGTTGTCTATGAAGTTGAAAGTCGATCGCTCGGACTATAACAGGGAGGTTAGAAATATGCGTTTCGAGGTCTCTAATGAGGAGTAACAAAATCATTAAAAGATACGGTACGTATTACGGTGTACCGACACTTCGCGTAATATTTCTTCAAGGTTCATTATTTGCAAGCGTGCCGAAGCAGTTTATATCCGACATTTTTACAAACAGCTGATGATCGTACGTTCGTTATGGATCGTATAGACGTTCATTGTGCTAAAACCACTTTCTATCTGAAGTGTTTGATTCCGCTAACAGGATAATGAGTAAGGAATAGTGGCGTATGCATATAACAGATCTTCTGAGAGAGTGAATCGACCCTCCCGACAGCACTTTCATTTGCGTACAATCCTTTGCCCTAGTCACGGGGTCGATCTCATTCCTTCCATGCAAACTATATCAGTAGGGCGAATTATTCTGTTTGCGTGCGAGGAATAAGAGGGTCCCACGTGACTTCGATAGAAGGGCAAGGGATTGTACGCAAATGAATCGCGACCGGAAAATTTATAAGTCTTTGGCTCCTCTGTGTAGCGGCTTAAAATTACTGTAGATGCTTGTTGACATGGAGATTCCAAAAAGCCTGTCAATTTTCTGTTCTAAATGGAAAAATTTGGAAGGAAAATCATTTCAAACTTTCAAAGTGCGATTTAGCTGAAATTTGCATAAACAACCATACCTAAAAATTATTTTGCAGTGCCGTCATTGCTACTTGCACAACCTCAGAACATCAAATCGCTGTGAAAATTGCTCAGAAATGAGAAAACGGTAAGTTCCCTGAGGGCATATAAAATGAATGGCCAATTTTCCTGACAAAAGAAGGACGCCATCGTAATCAGCGGCGTCGATATAATCAGCAAATATATTTTCATCTCGGGGTTCAGAAAAGTGCTGTCGGGCGCCTAGTTAATTTCTCTCCACTCTCTGAGAAGATCTGTGATATAACTTATACACAGGGTGTGGAAAGGAACCAGAAGTGCAATTTTCTGTCGTCCAATTCCCTCGTAGCGGTTGTTCATCGCATTACAGCGACAACCGCTACGAGGGAATTAGACGACAGAAATTTGCACTTCTGGTTCCTTTCCACATCCTACTTATACGATGCTTACATGAGCGCAAAAGGAATTGAGTTCTTGCTGAAAATAACCTACATGTGCTATGAATTGTATGCCGCTGTGTGAAAGTTCCTTTATTTCCCCTTCATCAACAGACGTCATACCTTAAAAAAGATAAAATGATATATTTACGCAACAACGAAGAAAAGCTATTCAGAAAAGGATAAAATGATAAGATAAAATGATATATTTACGCAACAACGAAGAAAAGCTATTCAGAAAGAGGAAAAATGCGTGATGTTCTTGTATCATAACGGTTTACAGTATGCATAGTGTAACATACACCATTAGAAACGGCAGAAAATATAGGGTCATATCAGTATACTAGCAACAATTGCAGACTGTCTTCAGATACAACTGACAATTAGGCACATCAAGTAGTAGCGCATAAACACTGCTTCATAAGCACTTTGAAAAAATGGAAGTTATGAAAGTGACATAAAATTTTAAAATTTTGTAAGATATCTGCCACGATGTGTTCCACAAAGGAGTGCTTCAATGGTGAAAAAAATGATCGTCTCAACGAGACGAATATTTCTACTGTTAACGTTGGTAAAATATTCACTTGAAAGTGCCCCATTCCCGTTGTGGGAGCAAGTGTCTGTGTGCAAGTGTCGTCATCTCGATTTTTCTACGATAGGTAGATAGATGTATACGCCGATTCGACAAAGAAAAGGAATCGAACGTTTCATGACTTACAGTTATTTCTTGTAGTTATTACATGTAGACAATGGTAAGACCGAACTATTTAAAAAAAAGTTTTTATTCCGGGGTCAGGGGGATAATCCAAGGGGGATGTGTTCCTGCCGGTGGACTGATGGGCCAGTCGATTAGGAG